>CABHPR010143911.1:12519-27670 GCA_902168415.1 Peromyscus melanophrys | reverse complement strand
AAGGAAGGAAGGAAGGAAGGAAGGAAGGAAGGAAGGAGGAAGGAAGGAAGGAAGGAGAGAAGGAGAGAAGGAAGGAAGACAGAGCTATTCCAAGCCCTTTGTGGCCTCCTCCATGTCCTGGCTTGATGGCCTGAGAATGGTGACAGAGGCAAGTACCTGGATCCAGTGGCTCTCAAGCTGTCCCAAACTGGCATGTACCTGGGCTCAGCGCCTGCCACCTCTGTTGTAGTGGGCAGACATCCTCTGAGCCACCTTGAACTTCAGGTTTCTCGTTTTATTAATGAAGATTTTCTGGGTTAGAATTGACAAATATCCAACTTAAACTGATCCTAAGGAAATCATTTATCGGCTCACGAAACTAGGAAGTCCAAAGGTTGTGCTGGCTCCGGATGGAAAAGACTCTAAGAATTGGGAGTGGGTCGGTTTCTTGCTTTCCTGCCTTGAAACAGCATCTCCCGTATTTAGAGAGGGAGGCAGGAAGAGAAGGCACCTGCCTCAGAGAGTTCACCTCAGCCAGCCTCCACCTCTGCGGCCTCCTGGGGCAGGTATGAGAATGGCTTCTTATTCCTCCTGCTGAGGTCACATGCACATACGGCCCTGTTACCTGTCAGGTGGATGAGGCACCATCTTCGCCAGGCTTCTCTGTGTGCAAAAGGGCTGTCAAGAGGCAGAGCGCCCTGCATGATGGCCCTGTAGGGCAACCACCTCATTATGATGCAAAAGGAACAGGAAGGGTTCCTGCACAGAACACCCCAGCTGTGCTCTCTTCATTTCGCAGGACCAGGGTCTTGAGGGTCTGACTCACCAGTAAGCCCCAGCCTCAGCCATGAATGGCCCCCTCAGCCCGCGGCATGCCAGACTTCGCTAGGCTTTGGAAGCAGACAGTGAACCTTTGGGCTGAGCATAGGGTCTCATGCAGAGATGGAATCCCAGCTGCCCACAGGCTTCAATGCCTCTGGTCCCTGCAACCTGGTGTGAGAGCAGAGGCCCAGGTGGTAGCCAGAGCTCCAACATCTGCACTGGGTCCAGCTCTATGTCCCACAGCCTGCATGCTCCTTCCCCCCCTAAAGCTCAGCTGACCTACATGGTGTTAAGCTTCTCCTAAACCCCTGGGATTCTGAGTTTGCTGCTGAGGCTGCCATCGGCACCTCACCAACACACACACAAACACACACACACACACACACACACACACACACACACACACATACACACATGCGTGCATACACACACACATGCATACACACACACATGCATACACACACACATGCATACACACACACACACACACACACACACACACACACACACACACACACACACACACACACGCATCCTCTGTCCAGTCCGCAGCAGGCAAGACTACTCTTGATATGGAGACGTGGTCATGACCATTTTCCCAAGCAGAGATGCATGGATTCCGTGTTTACCAGCGAAAGCCAGCAGACCTGCAGCAACCACACCCTGAGGAGGGGGTGGAGGGCGGGCAGCGGGCAGCTGAGCCTGCCCCCAGTGACTCATCCTAAGGTGGGTTGGCGGGCCCCGCCCAGGCCCCAGGGGAGTAGGGCCACAGGAGTAGGTCGTCAAAGGGCATCATCCTACTCTTGGATGGCTACCTACCTCTCCATTAGGGTGGAGCCACAGTCCTCTTTCCCAGATCAGAGCTGGCCCTCCAGAAGTGACAGCTCCGGGTTTCATGGGAGCTTCCATCGTCCCTGGGCTGACGGGGAAAAGGAGTCAGCAGACATAGACAGAACTTGGAACAAAACAGTCTGCGTAGTGCAATCCTCTTCTGCCTCCAGAAGCCAGCAACCTGTCCCAAGTGAAAGGGAACTCCAGACTGTCCCAGGATACCAAGCACAGGGCAGGCAGGTTTGGCATGAGGTGTTACAGGACTGCAGACACGTGGCAGAGGCCTCTGGGCAAGGGGGTAGCTGGTTGAACGCGTCTACACGTGCACACGTGCACACATATCCTCACATCAGCTGTATTCAGCACAATCCCGCTGAGTTCCAGAAAGGCACTGCCTTAGTTATCATAGACCCTCAAATGAGAAGAAGGTAAAATCCTAGGCCTGAAAGCGTGCATCTCTCCCAACAAAGTAGGGGAGGATGGGCACCTGAGCCAACCGAAAAGGAGCCATTTGCACAGCAAGGCAGGAGCTGGAGAGCTCAAGGCAATGGGTCTGGACCTTCAAGAGAGGCAGAAGTTTGTCCCTGCCGAAAAGAGGAGAGGGCAGCTGCAGCCTGGACCTCAGAGAGACACTCAGTGTTCCCGCTCAGCCTCCGTCCCATTTCATCTTCCTCTGAAGGTCTGGGACAGCTTGAACCAAGACACTAATGGCAACTGCTTCCTGAGTTTTCCCCTTCTGGGCATGGTTTTAATTAATTTTTTTAGATAATAATTTGCATACCATAAAATTTGTCCTTTTAAAGTATGATTCAGTGGCGTTCGGGATAGTCACCGACTTATGTAACTATCCCCACTAATTCCGAACATTTTGTCATCACCTCAAAAACTGCATGTGTATTAGCAGTCACTCCCCACTTTTCCCTCCAATCCCACAGCTACTACTCTTGCTCTCTGCCCCTGTGGATTAATTTATAGTAGACATTTTGTATAAATATAACCATATAATAAGTGGCCTTAACATATCTTAAGGCCCATCCATGTTGTAGCATATATGAGCGCATTCCTTTTATGGCGAAACACTATTCTAGTGTGTGAATACTACATTGTATTCATCCATTTTGAATACATCCAACAGTCTGAATTGTTGAATCATTTGGATCGCTTCCACATTTGGGCTGATGAATAATGTTTCTGCGGACATTCATGTTCATGTTCAGGTGGTTGTGAGCACACAGGTTTTCAGTCCTGAGGATACACCCATGAGTGGAATTTCTTGAGTGTATGGTAACTCTGGGGATTTTAAATTTTTCTTTTTTTAAAGAACTCCCAGAGGCCAGGAGGTGTTGGCACATGCCTTTAATCCCAGCACTCAGGAGGCAGAGGCAGGCGAATCTCTGTAAGTTTGAGGCCAGCCTGGTCTACAGAGCAAGTTCCAGGACAGTCAGGGGTACATAGAGAAACCCTGTCTCAAAAACAAACAAACAAACAAACCTCCCAGACTAGATGTCTAAGCAAGCACATCAGCGTACATTGACAGCAGGTGTGCCCCAGGGGTCTGGTCCCTCCATAGCCTCTCTACCACTTGCTCTTTTCCAGATCTAGCATTCCAGCCATCCTAGCAGGCATGAAGCAGTAGCTCCCTGTGGTTTTTGACTTCACCTCCCTAACAACCTCTCTGCATTATTTGCTAGTGAGAAGAGAAAAGGTATCGATGCCCAGGCTAAGGACACTAGACTACGCTCAGGGAAGCAGCAGAGGACACTTTCCCCTCAAGAATCAGACATGGGTTTGCTCACTCTGTCGACAAATGTTCATTAAGCACCTATTCTGTGTCAGGCATTTGGCTGGATGTTGGGGTTTAGTGAAACATGACAGATGTGGCTATGCCCCAAAGGAGCTGGGGGTCTAGTGACAGAGCTAGTGATCGTATACTTGGTTCCTTAGTCAGTTTAGAATAAATACTACTAGCAAAAGCTTGTGCGATGAACATGAAGAATGTGGGGCTTGTAGCCATCTTGAGAACCCGGGGAAAAGGCTGCATGCAGACATTGAGAGGTCCTGGGCAGCAGGGCACCTGGCTGGTTAGAAAAGCTGAAATGAGTGTAGTCAGACTATGCTGAGAGACCAGGATAAATGGGAAGGAAATGTGATGAGGCCCAGATAAGACCTAATGAAGGGTGGAGGGCTTTGTTCTGACTACAAAGGGACACCACTAACGAGCCTTGATCATGAAAGGGATTGACATCATTTACATATTCTAGAGACCACTGTGGCAGCCAGAGTGAAGCCAAGTGTGAGGCAGGAGGACCAGCAAGTAGGTCACCCAAGGAAGATGGGACAGTGACCTGGACCAGGGGAGGAAGTAGGAGGCATGAATGGAGCCTCTTGAGGTGGTGGAAGTGTCCATCCTTAAGGATCTATGGCAGTAAAGAATAAAGAAAAAATAAAAGATACTCTCTAGGACCTTGGGGCTCCCAGCATAGGGAAGAGATGGGTAACTGGGAGGCCAGTTTGGACATACTGGATTTGGGGTTGCTGTGAGCCGTCCCAGTGGAGAGGGCAAGAGAGCAGCCTTCTCACTCAGAATCCTTTGCCGCTCCAGATACCAAAGACCAGTGGCAAAATACAGATGTGTTGACAAGGCTAAGAACATGTTGCCTCGGGACCTACTGGAACAGCTATGCTAAAGTGGCTTGGGAAGGTCTTACCATGACAGAGGAGGTGGGAAGGCCTGTGGCCACCATTCCCTGACACCCCTAAGACTAGCTCCCCCACTACCCTCCCTTTAGCCTTTCTGGAAACCTGGAATCAGCCCCAATGGCATGGTATTGGCAACCCATGCTCACGGCACCACAAGTGGCCGTCCATCTCTCTTCTGTGGTCCCTGCCACCCCAGCAGCCTCGCTGCTGTCCGCTGCTCAGTCAGCTTCACAGAACAACAGTGAAGACCAACAGCAGGAGGTCTCTGCCACCATTGCAGCAGAGGAGCCATGCTGGGCCTGGCAGATCCAGGCCAAGATTCCTCTGGCTTAGCCAAGGCCCCCCGGGAGGCCCCAGGCTGTGGTCCACATTCATCTGCTCACGTCAAGCCTCGGTGCTGATGTGCTCTTTCACAAGGCACAGGGTATCTAGCAGGAATGCACAATTGCATGCAGCTCTAGAGAGACCCTCAGCCCTTCTCTTTCCTTGCTCCTCCTTGGAGGTGTGACCCAAGGACAGGACAACCTCCAAGACCTGCCCCGTGTCGGACTTTATAACTTGCAGATGTGGTCCCCACACTTGTGTCTCTCCTCTGTCCCTTTCTTAGTTTCCTGGGTCTCTGTGACCCAGAATCGGAGCAAACACCAGTTCAAAGCTTCCTCTCTCGGGCCAGCATGTGGGTCCCAGCTGGGTTTGTGGTGGAGCCCTAGAGGAGACCTCAGCAGGGGAGGGTGGGGCCTGAGATGCCAGCTCTGCAACAGGCATGGGGTGGAGGGGAAGGCAGGAGCTGGCCCTCCCCGCTGAGTTTTATCTGTGAGCTCCTTCAGACATATACAGAGGCAGTGCTGTGTGTACACTCCAGTCCCCCACGCTCCATCTGTCTCCCTACATGTCTAAACACTGAGGGTGCCAAGCGCCTGCCTGCTCCATCCTCCTCCTCTCACCCCCCCTCCCCATTGCTGAAGGGAGCAATGGAGGCTGCCACCCCAGGGGAGATAAGGGTAGCCAAGGTGGAGTGGAACACCTCAGTCAGAGGACCACCGCTGCAAAGGAGTGAGAGACCCTCAGAGCCCCAGAGCACAGTGGGTCTCTCACTTCTGTGCAGTGGTGGTCCTGTGCAGAGGTGCATTTAAGGCCAGCTTTCTGGACGTTGTCCCCTGGTAAGGGAGCAGAGCATTCACGATTTTCATTGTTTCAGACAAGCCTGATCAATCAGATGTGTGGCCTGGGTTAGCAACCTGAGAGCCCAGCCTTTCTCGTACCTGGTTTTCACATCCCAGCTGTTCCCTGCCTCCCTCTCCCCCCCCTTTTTTTCCCCCCCCCCCCCATCCCTCCGTCCCTCTCCCAGCTACATCTCCTCCTGAAGTTCATGATTTGTAGCTTAGGCTGTGAAAGGTCTGAAGGCTCCCTCCACAGGCAACAGCTGACAAGGAGGTAGCTGTCTGGTCGGGGGACATGAAGAAGACACC
Organism: Peromyscus melanophrys; assembly: GCA_902168415.1. NCBI lineage: Eukaryota > Metazoa > Chordata > Mammalia > Rodentia > Cricetidae > Peromyscus > Peromyscus melanophrys. The sequence goes on along the minus strand of CABHPR010143911.1, from coordinate 21,869 downwards.
GAACACTTCTAGAAACAAGACATGGCAGCTTTCCTAACATCCCAGGCCTGGGGACAAGAAGGAAGAGACTGGAAGCCCAAGTCCCCCCCCCCCCTCCACACACACACACACTTTCTCAAAGCTCAGAAAATGACAATATCTGAAAAGGTGTCATTTCCCTGAGTCCCCTGGTCCACAATAAGAATCTGAGCAGTGCAGATGAATACAGGTTCTCCCCCTGCACCCCAAACCATTTCCCACATCAACATCTAGTGCTATAGTGGAGCCCCCCAGGAGGGAGACAGGAGTAGAGCAGAGGTCAGGCCTTCCTTCAATGGAGAAGCTCTTTCTGTTCTTTTCCAAAACAGTGAAAAAAAACTCGTGGCTTTTGTAGGATTTCCGAGAGTGTGAATGCAGAGCCACACTGGGTGGATGGTCCATTGTGGCTTCCCATTCACCTTGTTGCCCACCAAAAGATCCCCTTAGACCTTCCCTACCAGGCATTCCTGCAGATCCTAGTGGCCCTCCAGTTTTGAGATGGGAACATGAAAGAACGTGAAGGAAGTGGCCCCTGGGCCCAGAGGTGGTCTCGCTGGGTCACTAGCACGTGTCTCTCGTACCTCCAGTGAGCACCACTCTGTCATCATGGTCGGGGCATGCCCGGAAGTGCAACGAGACAGCCAAGTCCTACTGTGTGAATGGAGGCGTGTGCTATTACATCGAGGGCATCAACCAGCTCTCCTGCAAGTAAGTGACCGGCGGGGGTGGGCTCAGGGCCAAGAGCAGGGGAGGAGATGTTGGGGCAGAAGTGGAGGGCTCTAGAAAAGAAAAAAAAGTAGTGAGCTTCAAGCTACTTGGAAGTGATCCCCAAGGGGCACAGACAGGGTGGTTTGTCCACTTTCTAGTCCTTTCTGGACTCTAAAGATATGTAAGTTCTAAGGGGTGTGTGGACTCTTGCAGACCCAGTTTTCTAGGCTCTTATCATTCTCTCTCCCGATGTCCATCTCTTACCACCCTGCAGGGAGGTGGGAATACCCATCTAAGGCACTCTCTCTCCTCTCTCTCTCTCTCTCTCTCTCTCTCTCTCTCTCTCTCTCCTCTCCTCTCCTCTCCTCTCCTCTCCTCTCTTCTCCTCTCCTCTCCTCTCCACTGTTTTGTCTTTCTTCCCCATCCTCTAAGCAACTCTCCAAATTTGTCCTGGGTGAGCATGTCTTGGCTGCATCTTCTTCACTAGAAAGAAGCCTGGGAGAGCAAGGCAGGACCCAGGCTGCAGAGCCCTTGGCACCTGCTGATCTCACTCTTGTTGTCTAGTGGGGAAAACAGGGGTTTACCCAGAGCCCAGTGCTGGCCTCAGATCTGGCTGCTCTTCCTGCCCTGGTGACCTCCAGTGGCCAGTTCTGCCCCAAGTGTTGCTTGTGCCGTTTTAACCCCAGTCCCTCTCTATGGAAGGTGGGGACTTCAGCAAGGACACCACTATGGGAGTGGCCCAATGAGGGTGACGCCAGCAGGAGCTCCAAGGAGCTTAGAACCCCACTATCCAGACTGCGGCGCTCAGGATAAGCCTGAATGAGGCCACCAGAAAGGACTTTTCCAGTCCCAGCGGCTCTTCTGGCGATCCTCCTGCATGTGTGTAGAGAGGGACACAAATTCAGTGAGTGCAGCTCTGGCCGGATCTTCAGGAGGAATAGGAAGAAGGATCTAGTCAACAATTTGAATTTCTCAAAGCAGCCCGTGCCAAGGGCCCCAGACTAGGTGTCAAAGCTGTCCCATTCCCATGGCATCTGGACAAAGGCCACCAGAGCGTTGCTAGTTCAGAAAGAGGGTGTTGACCTGATAGAACTCCAGGTTCTCCTACCTCTGGCTACCCAGGCCAGATCTTGCACTCCTCACTGGCTTGGCCTTTCTAAGAGTGTGACCCTGGAGAGGAGGCTGGGATTTTTAAAGAACCCTCCGCAGGTGATAGGGTCCCAGTATCCCTGTCACCTCCCACTCTCCCATGGGGCAAGAGAGCTTGGTGGCACTGCCCAACAGAGCTGTGGCCCCAGCTGGCCTCCTCACTGGCTTCCTCCATGGTCCCACCCTTCACCTGCTGTCACCCCCTTCCCACCCTCCTTCCTCCTGAACCCCTCAGGGAAGTTCCAAGAGCAACAGAAGGTTCTCCAGGGAAGTCCAAGGCCTGGTCTGGGCCTCTAAGAGGCAGCCATGATAGCAGTCCAGGCCCAGGGAAACATCGCAGCCTTGCAAATGCTCTGAGCTCTTTGGAACAGACCGATAGAGACTCTCAAAGATCTCAGCATGCCTCACAGAGAAGTCCCAGCCCTGAACCCCCTTCCCCTCTACCACACCAGGCCTCTCCTCTTCCCTAGTCCCTTGGACCCCTGACCCTCCCAAGAATCCAGCGTTGTCACTGAACTTAGCCCTGGCTGCAGGCAGGGAAGGCTCTGCACCCCAAGACAGGCACAAGGACAAAGTAGGTCCCCAGAACCCGAGTTCCAGGATGGAGTGCAGCGTAAGAAAGGGAAGGATGAGGCAATGGCTCCCGGGGGAGCCTACTGACATGACTGTGCCCCTAGGAGCCAGGGTAAGCCCTGATACATTTGAAAGGAGCAGGGAGAGGGGCCTGAGCCCCTGTGAACATGAGGGTGCCCTGTTTCCTCCCCCCTACCCAGGGCAGCTGGGTTTCAAAGGTGAAATTGGCACCCAGAGCCACTACTTCCCCATCTTTGCCCCCTGGGTCAGCCCTAGTCAAGGCTCCATAACCCGCTTCCCTGAACCCTTCTGTCACATGCGAGGGAGAGGGACATCCCTGGCTGGGCCTGCAGTCCTTGGAGCTGTGCTGGAGAAGGGCAGGGGGGAGGGGGCCGGGCAGAGCCCAGAGGCCATTCTGAGGGTGGGAATTTGGGTGGGAAGGGGGGCAGGCCTCTTGGGGTTTCTGATAACACCTGAATGGAGTAAAAAGGGAAGAATTTAGGAAACGGGACTCACGTCTACCATTTGTGCTGTTTGTTTACTTTTTATTTTGATTTTTTTGCATTTCCGCTTAGCTTGGATAATGAAACTACACTGGTCAGTTTCATTCCAGTTTCTATAAAACTCAGTTTTCCTTCCTGGTTTTCTTACACTTGTTGCTGTGTATTGATTCAGAGCCCCCCAGGGAGTGTTGAACAGCAGGCAGGCACACTCCGTAACCCTCCGGTTTTCCTGGAAGTCAGTGCCAAAAGAAACAATGTCACTGATGCTGAATTTTGTTTTTAAAAAAAAGAAAACTTAAGGGGACTTGAAAATGGGGGTCCAAATCAAGGTGACTGTCTTCTGTCTGGGCCAGACAGGGACCTCCACACTTCCTCTTGCCGTTTTCTCCTCTTCTCTCCGTGTGTTTGTTGAGCACGGTTGGTGCGTGACTCTTGGGGACTGGTTCAGGGGATGATGACAGAACAAGACTCTCTTTCCAGCCCTGTGCACATACCAGTGGCATGCCTCCCTCTCCCATGAGCTCATCTCCCTCATCCCCAGCTTCCCTGCCCCATCCCACCCATCTGCCTGCTCATCCTCCATACATCTCCACCTGCCCTCGTGAGCTCCGAGACCCCGGCTCCCTCCCGGTGCCTGGGGCACAGTCTCATCCTTCATACTTCCTTCCCCAGGTGAGGGCAGCACACATGGCATTATCCCCAGGCTACCAAAAGGAGAAACTGAGGCCCGGGAGGTGGGTGGGGAACGGGGACAGCAGAGATCCTGACCTCTCTGCCACCCCAGATGTAGCCCATGGGCTCTCCTCTCACCCCTGCTCTTCTCCAGCCCCAGGTTCAGACCTTCTCAGAGTCAGAGGTGATGCCTGTAGGAAGGTCTAGGAAGGCTGCGGCCTGCTGCCCCTTCCAACCTCTCCCCTATTTCCCTGAACCTCACAGGTTGCCCCTGTGTGAGTGGGAGCCACTAGCCTGCCACCAGTCGGCCACTCACACCCAGTGCAGACTCCTATCATGCTGATAGGGTTCCCCTGGCTCCTGCTACCCTGGTCTGGCTGCGGGGCAGAAAGGTCAAAGGCCATGCTCATACCTAGAACCTTCTCTAAAGAAGATGAGTCTCCACACACAGGACTGCAGACAGGAATAGGAGTATCCAGGAGCCCCTAAAGGAGCTAGTACCCCCAAAGGACAGCACTGGCCATCAGTCCTTCCCCACCCTGACTACCCTACCCCCCAAAGCCTCTTCTTTATCCAGCCTGGAGGAGCATCCCTCTCACAGACAGGTGTGAGGCTAGCACTAGAATGTTGCACAAATACCATAGCACATGTGTGTTGTGGACCAGTCAATGGTGCTACCTGGAATTGTGCAACTCAGTAGCCCTGAGCAGGCAGTCAGACTAGTCCAGGCTGAGTATGGGACAGGGACACAGAGGTGTGTTTATAGTTGTCACTGGTCTCCAAGACTCATGGGACAGCAGCCCTGATGTCAAATAAGTTCCTCTTTGTCCTTTTCTGCCCCGGCACTCCACTGTTCTTACACACACACACACACACCATGCATTTGCATACACTGATTTCTCTGACTCTAAGAGCCCAGCTAGAGGCAGACAATGGACACAGTCAAGCCTGTCCTTTCCTGTTACTTTGTAGAATCCAAGAGTCATTTTGGCAACTTCCAGGTCTTCATCCTTTATTCCCAAAGGTGCTTCCATTTGAAAAAGAATCACCTCACCTGCTTCTAATCCCCATCCCCCATATCGAGGGCCCAGGAGCAGAGGAAGAAGAGCTGAGTCTGGCTGTGGTCAGTTGGGAAGCCTCAGCCACTTCCTCCATCTTCCTGGGCTAAAATGACTAGGGACAAGGGTCAGGGATCAGAGAGATTGAAGAAGGCCTCCTTCCCTAAGCCACCCGATCACAGGGTCAGCATGCTTTGCTGCTGCCCACCTCTAGTAGTTGTACTTCCCAGCCAGACCTCCAACTGGCCAGGCACATGTGCACCCATGCTCCGCCACTACCATGGCCAGCTCTCCCTCCTTCCCCAACCCAGGGAGATACCACAGGCTCAAAGAAACTCCAGCTTTGTGTCCACCAGCCACCCCCATTCCCTATTCCTCCAGATTAGAGGCCACGGAGTTTCTATGATTATCTATCATAGCCAATGGCCAGCATCTATCAAAACGCCAAGGGCCCCCTTGTTACATACAGTAGAAGGCTAAGGCAGAGAATCCTCACCTCCTGAGGAAGTCTAGGTTGACTAATGTTGCACAGTAACCTGGTACTGAGGAGTTACTGCTGATAGGGTTTCCCTATCTCCTAAGGGAATGCAGGCCAGGGCAACAGAGACCTGTTTCTGAAGAGAGACATGCATAAGGGTCAGTGCAGCCCTGTCTGTGGGGTTCTCCCTAGGTAACTGGCCTTCCTGGGGTTCAGGAGAAAGGACAGGACTGGGCATGTCTCCTAGAAATCTACGAAACTGGAACTTGCTTAAGGGGAGAGGCGGCAGCCAGAGAACAGAAGGAAGTGTACCTTGCGGGCTCGACAAGGTCAGAGAGAAGGGGGTGGATGGGTGGTGCCTTGGAGTGGCGAGGAAGGCCAAATGCAAGGAGATCTAGGCCAAAGCCAGCCAGAGTGGAAGAACAGGTCCCCAGGAAAGGGCAGGCAGGCCAAGGCTGGCTTCCAGCCGGATGCTGTACAGAACAGGCTCCCAGGGGCCACAGTTAGCCTGCTCCAACCTCCCCCTGCACCAGGTGTCTGGAAGGTAGCTTTGGGATACTGGCAATTCCACCTCTCTCCAGCTTCCCCTTCCCCCACATCTATTGCTCTAAGACAGCTTCTCCAAATTATGCCCTGCAAGGGTTCTCCTAAAAAGTGCCTTCTGTTCCAGACCAGCCAGAGCTATAGCAAGAGACCCTGTCTCAAAATACACAAACAAAACTTCCTTGGTCAAATAAGTTTGTAGAGTTTAGTTATTATCGCCTCCAAAGCTTTTCATAACCCTTCCTACGCTAACGGAGACTGCCACTCTACAGGAGCCCTGGGGGATGGATTTCCCAAACATATTGGCTCACAGATCCCTCTTTGAGAGAACAGATCAAATACCTCCTAGGTCCCTTTGGTCATGAATACACAGTGTGAGAACAGCCTAGCAGAATTCTACTTTGAGTTTTCTGGGAGCTGTTCATAGAGGAGGAAACCTGCCCAGAGTCCTGGAGAGAATCCTTCAGCAGAGCCTGGAAGACATCAGGAACTTGTATCCCATAAGTCTAGCTGCCTGGCACCCAGAGGCTACAGTTCTGGCTTCCTGGGGCACCAGGCAGGTAAGAAGGAAAGGTCTCCAACCAATAGGACAGTTAGTCAATAACCCCCCACTTCCCCCCACCCAACTTCCCTAACTCATTTTCCTCCCTGCCCCACCCCACCTGCCCCACCCCCCACAGATCCACATGGATTAGAGCGTTTGTTAGGAGATGACAGAGCCCTCCACCCAGCCCCCGACTCCAGCCCCTTCAGCTACGAGTGTGACCCCAAGTGCCTGACTTGGTTTTCTCATTCATCACTGCGCACTTTGATTTCTAACCTTAGCCTCGTGGATGATGCCAGTTTGTTCTGTGATTTTTCCCCTTTTCCTTCTCCAGATGTCCAAACGGATTCTTCGGACAGAGATGTTTGGAGAAACTGCCTTTGCGATTGTACATGCCAGATCCTAAGCAAAGTATGTTTGAAGATACAAACACAAGTCCCCGCTCCTTAGAAAGCTTCCCGGGTGCAGTCCCCCAATGTAGGGCATAGGGTCAGGGGTGTTGGTTGTTTTGATCTTCGGCTGTTACGTTTTGTTTATCTTTTCTTTTCCGTACTTTGGTTTGTTAGTTCTTTTGTTTTGTTTTTTTTGTTTTGCTTTGTTTTTCATTTTTTTTGGCCTAATCCTTGGGTTTAAAGTTCAGGGCTGCAGGTAAGGGGCAGAGCGACAAGGCCAGGACAAATGGTAACCGTGGCGAGGAACCTAGCTGGCATTGGCAGGAGCCTGTGCCGGGGTGTTACAATGCCTGTGTCTTGCTATCCTGGCTCTCTCTTTCTGGTTTTCTTTCTTTTGGTAGGTGTCCTGTGGGATACACCGGGGACAGGTGCCAACAGTTCGCAATGGTCAACTTCTCCAGTATGTCTCTTCTTCTATTTCTTTTCTTCCCTGGTGACTGCCAGTCTCCCCGTGTGGGAGGGATGGGGGCCTTACTTACCAAGACTTGGAGGGAACAAGAGTGTCCTGAGCTCCTCTCAGTCCTCAGTGCTTACCAGTAGCCCCTGCAGAGGAGGCATACACCCCTGTATCCCCACCGATCCCCATGAGTCACCTGGATTGCCTGAGAATAGTCACGCTGAATCCTCTGCAGCAGCAGGGCCATGTCCAGGCCTCTCCTCTCTCCTGGGATCAGGCAGCCTGCCAGATGGAGGAAGAGGCATTTGTACGGCTTCCTCTGCCTCTGGTGTCAGGCTGCTGATCGGCCAGGCAGTGAGTGTGTGCATGTTTCTGCGGGTACATTTGAGAGAAGGGAAAAGGTCTAAAAAGCCTGTCTTCTGGTCTGGCCAGGTTTGTTTTGGGGTTCCAGGACCAAGGCAGAGGGCTGAGTGAAAGAGAGAGGGCCTAGCACAGTGGTTTCCATGGAGGCCAGAGACATTTATATAGTTACAGGCTGAGGTGGACTGAGGGCTGTGGCAGATGCTAACAGACTCAGGGGGAAATTGGTGACTCTTCCCAAGACCTGTCTAATGTGAACATTATCCAGGATCCCATCTCCTTTCTTTCTTCCACACTGGGTGAGGTTTGGCTAAGAATAGTGGATTTTCACTGGAGCCTGGGAGCAGTTCCTTCAAGCACCGCCAGGTGGGGCGGAACAGAGCAGTTGGCCTCTGGATAGTCACGGACTTGGTTTGGAGCCCTGTGGTCTGTTGGTCTTCAAGATCAGAACCATGTCACCCGTCCCATCCTGCAGAGCAGACTAGCCCCCTGCTCCATTTTAGAGAGGACATCTGGGTCCTGCGAGCAGTAAGGAACCAGAGAACCCAAATGGTACTTCGGTGTTGGGAAGGAAAACTCATAAAAATACCAAAAGTGAAACCCAGGGGCCCGTAAGTAGCATATCAGAAAAAGAGTTTTAGAGTTTGGGTCTCAGGGTGGAAAAGTAAAGCCTCACAATTGTCATCAGATCCCAGGACAAAGCCCAGAAATATATCTACTGTCCTTAGAAGGAGCATTTGGGCCCTGACAGGTGAGGGCTGGTAGACCCAGGCAGTCACCTCTGTCTATAATATGAGAGGTAGTGCTCTCTCCAGACCCCTCCAGTTACAGGCCATGGATAAAGGGGATAAAGGCACAATGTGTGAGCAAGACATGTAGCCCGAAAGAATTCTGTAGAACTCAAGCTCTGGGAGAATTTCAAAATCAGATCCAGCCTATGTGGAAATCTCCGGGGCAGGGGGAGTCTCAGGCAAAGACAGAGCAGATGGGCCAGGGTGGGCCCGGTGAAAGAGGCAGTGGGGGTCCTGTTCCTTTCCACCCTTGGCTAAGAGCCTCCACAGCTTGGAAAACTGCTCTGGACAGGCAGTTCCAGCTAGCCCTAGATCAGAGAACAGCAGAGCCTCCAGAACATGGGCTACTAGGCAAAGCCCCTCGGCCAGCTAGATCATGTCAGCCTAGCCTCTATCTTCTGGAAGGGTTGGCAGGGCCCTCGGAGCCCAAAAGAAAGCCTGCAAATGCAGTCCCCAGCTGCCCCCTTGTGTCATTAGTACCATACAGGTGCCTTTATGTGGAAGTCCTGTTCTTCAAGCATGTTCCCTGAAGGCCCTCATGATGTTCTGGTACATAATGAGCACAAAGACATCATCCTGTACCCCTTGAAGTCCCCAGCTGCCCATCCAGAAGGGCCAGATGCCGAGATCCCTAGTCCTGGGCCTTATTTATGTGTTCTGGGTTTGTTCTCAAGTCTGTAGAATGAGGAGAGAGGCATCCACGCCTAGAAGGCAGCCGTGGAGATGAAGCGATACATGGGAGAGGCTCGCCTGAGAGCTGCCATTATCACTAGAGGGCAATTTAGGATCTCTCCCAGCTAGAGACGGCAAGGAGGAGGGCAGGAAGAGGCCTAGTCCTTGGAGGATACCTCCCAGCATTGCTAAGCCAAGCGTCTGACCCTGTCGTCTACCCAGACCACCTCAAAACCAGGCAAGATTTTCAGAGACTAAGAAAACAGCCTTTGACCCCAATAGCACTTGGAAGTTTCTTGCACTACAGGCCCTGCCCTCCTGAAAGGGAAAGCTAGCCCATCTGTATCCCACATGCGTATAACCACACATTCACACACACACATAAACACACACACACACACACACACACACACACACACACACACACACACA
>CABHPR010143911.1:0-12509 GCA_902168415.1 Peromyscus melanophrys | reverse complement strand
ACACACACACACACACACACACACACACACACACACACACACACACAAATACAGGAGCATGTGCTCACATCAGCACATACATCACTGTCTCCTCATCCAGGCATCTTATGACTGCCATTGGTTCTGGCCAAGACAATAAATTTGCATATTTCCTAAGAAGCCTAGCCCTGCTGGAAATCCAGCATCTAACTTACTGGTCAATATGAACATTTCTGGCCTGAGACTCAGTGGTACCACCCCATCCTGGCTGAGTGCCATGCAAAAAAAAAAAAAATGTGAGTAGGGGATTGCTCTCCTAACTGCCACAGACTTGGCTGTAGATCCCTCAGCACCTGTCTCAGGCTTCCCAGGAAGAAAGTCATCTACCTAGTGACTGGCCAAACTCTCAGTGACCTCATCAATCGTGCCAGCCACCACTGGCTTACCCTAACCATAAGCCCTGGGAGTCACATGACACAGTTTGGTTCCCAGAGAAGTGACCTGGAAGAACATTCTCAGAGAGACTTGCTCGCTGTTCCAGGAGGCCGCCATCCTCAAGAATAGTCAGACAAGCCTGAGCAGGAACAGCTGTAGCTTAAGCCCATGATCCCTTCCAGTCTCTGCCTCCCAATATCCTGTATCGCCTTGAGAAAGTATCCTGGCATCATGGGGCACTAGCTGCCCCATAGACTTTACCAACTTTGTCTGAAAGTGAGCTGAGGACCAGAACTTAGAACTGGCAAAGCTGGTCTTCTGTCCCTCAGGTGAGCATGGCTGGACATCAGAAACATTGTCCTGAGTGCTTCAAAGTCCTAGGCTCCAGGGTGTGCTATTCAGGAGCCTCTCTGTGACCCTTTGATCCAGCCAAAGAGGACCCTGCGCTGCACTTAGGGCTTCAAGCAGTCAGAACAAACTAAAAAGAAGGCAAATTCTCAACATCTCCCCAGCTTCAGAGTGGCAGACGTGCAGAGGGCTTGTGTTTGAAGTGCTGAAATCAGCTCTCTTCCTTGGTGTGGCCTCTGCACAGAACTGGTCTGGTCAAAACCCCAGGATCTTCCTCAAGATTCTTGGGATCAAGATCTTCTTGATCTTTGGCTCAGAGTCACCCACTCTCCTGCTCTTTCCAAATACAGAACCCTCTGGAATCCCTTCCAGAAAGCACAAAGAAATGGACCAGATAATGCTTGGGGCGCCCTTCCTCCATAGCAGACGAGAAGTCAAGCCCAGAGCCACACCCTCACCAGGTCTAGGTGACTGATGTGAAAGTCAGTGAGGGAGTGTGCCCAGGCAGGTGTGAGCAGGGGCCCTGGCACACACATGTCCTAACCTCCTGTTGGCCAGGCCTGCTCACATCTGCCTCTGTGTACTGGTACTTTGGAGAGAACAGACTCATGGATCACCCACATCCACACAGCAAGTTAGGGATGAAACAGAGACCCAGCTCTGTAGACCAGAACAGGCTGTGCCTGAAAAGGAAAGGTGGGTCTTTAAAACACCACCGAGATTTCTGGGCTCCCACCCAGACCTTCTCCCATTGGCCTGAATGGTTCTGAAGCACAACCAGGTTTTCAGACCTCCCTGGACTCCATGGCAAGGCTTGGTCCCCCCATCGCAGCTGAGAGACTGAGACCTAGATAGGTTGGGCATCTCTCAGAGTCACAGACAATGGTGACTGTGACTGCCAGAGCTGACCCTTAGACCAAAGCCCTTTTATTTAATCTCTCAATGTTGTAAGCATCCACCTCTCAAAGGCCCAAACACACACATTCAGGTAACGACCTCACTTCCAACTCTGTAATTTGTCTATAGTGTAAGAAGTGTGAATGTTCCACAGACGGACTCACTCTTCCTATGCTCTGAGTTGTAGATGCTCTCCTAAACAGTGAGCTGGGTTTGGGTACCACAGCCCAACCCTATGAGCCTGGGGTATATGGAATGTCAAGAGGGGCAATGACTTGCTTCTTGGAGTCTTCTCTCCCCCATTCTTCTCCCCTAAGTCACCAAAGCTCTGCACTCAGGCTGCCAGGAACTATGCCAGGCCAGCTAGGCCTATGGCACAAGGTAGGGACACAGGGCTGGTCCAGAGACGTGACACATTCATTTCGAACAGATGAAAAGGACCTCCAAAAATGAGCTAGGAGTAGGGCAGACTGACTTCAGGAGGACTGGGGATGCTCAAGGGTTGGAACTAGAACCAGGAGGGGATTGGGCACTCCTCCTTGGACCCCCCCCCCACTCATCCTCTGCTCCAGGGTACTTTGTCAACTGACTCTTGAGCCTGTGCCTTCTCACCAGGTACTAACTCCACTGCTCACCTCTAAAGACCCTTTCCTGCCTGCCAGTTCTAACATGGCCTCTCTCTTGCCTTCTTGGGGCTCTCAGGGACTAGGGACCAGGGAAGGAGCTCAGGAGGCCAGGAGGGGGCACTACTAACCTGCTTTCACCTCACAGGCTGGCTGCCCAGTGTCTGAAGAGTTCTGACCAACGTTTTCTCTCTCTCTCTCCCCTCCCCTTCTTTCTCATTCTCTCCCTGGCCCCTCTCACTCCCCTTTGTTCTGCACTGCCAGAGCACCTTGGATTTGAATTAAAGGGTATGGAACCTGATTATCACCCTGCATCATCTGCACAGCCCCCCTCCACAGCCTCTGACACCAGGACTGCGGGATGTTAGGTTTCCTCTCCTCCCAAATGGAAAGGGGAGATTCTGACATTGTCCCTGGCCTCCTCAAGATGCTCTAGCATTAACTATGGTGATTTGGAGGCAGACAAGAAAATCTCAGGGAGAGCAGGGTAGCCTGCAGTTTAAACTGTGCCTGGTGCTCAGTTAGCACCCCCTGCAGGGGAGGAACCCGCAGGGACCAGCCCTGCCAAGCAGCTCAGCCTGTCAGTCATCAAACCAGACACTGCTACTCAGAGGGCTGGTGTCTGTGGACCAAAGCAGCCTGGTTTGGGGAGCTATGCAGAGAGGCAACTTTTTCCATCTCACTCGGGTCCTCCTTCCTTCCCAAACCCATTTCCACTGCTTCATATTCTCCACACTAGTCTAGAAGCTGACAACTTCCCATTTGCTTCTGTCCCCGCCTTGTGTCTGTCTGCTAGGCTCTGCCATCCGCCTGAGGCTTTCGCTCCTCCATGATCTGTCCCTACAGTGGCATGTAGTGTGTATGTGTATCTGTGGGTAAGGCCACCCAGGGTCTAATCTGTACTGACCCCCTCCCCTACCCCCCCCCAGAAACTTACATCTGATTCCTACATCCCCCACAAAGCCACAAACACTGTCTGTCCTTTGACCTCTAGAGAAGACTGCCTATCTGGAAGAGACATTGGGGGTCAGCATTTTAAGCTCTCTGACTTGGTGCAGGGAGACTCCAGCCTGCCTCAAGTGTCCCCATGTGTCATAGCACCAGGCACGCCGGGCTCAGGAGTGGTGGGAATGCTGTCATAGTGGCGATGGGGAACATCAGAGACAACGCATATGGAAAGGCTTTTTCATGGCTCCCCAACTACCTAGTCCCTGTCAGTTGCTCTCAGTAGAAGGCAAAGCTCAAAGTCTGCATGTGTGAGTCTGCCTGGGTCTCAGGCTAAACTGAGTGGAGAGGAGGGTGGAGACTGGAGTTCACAGGGATGAATCTACAGGTATGTGTGGGTGGATTCTGTTGGGATGGGAGAATGGTAATGTCTGGCTAGCAGGTGTCTCAGGGCAGGACTCAGGGATACAGAAAGGCTGTGGAATGTCTCTGTGTTAAGCCCAGAGTATTTGGTGTTGAAACTGCCAGCATGTGGAGGTGAGTAGAGGTGTGTGTGTCTGTCTAAGGAGGGAGATGCACTCACTCACCTACCCAATCAACATCCACTCAACACCAGAACTTTCCCACCCTCCTAGAACTGCATTCAGAGAAGACAGCAACAAACAGGAAACATGGCTGATAAGTGATACAAAAAAAGAAAGGAAGGAAGGAAGGAAGGAAGGAAGGAAGGAAGGAAGGAAGGAAGGAAGGAAGTGAGCTGGTGGGGGGGCGGATTTGGCTGGACTGCACTAGAGAGCTATTGTGACTAAAGATCAAGTTTGCCCTGCGTGGTCCATCTGGTAGCTAGCCCTCCAAACAACCAGGGAGAGAATTGAAGGCAGGGGACACAGTATCTATAGGCTTGTCTTATTCCGTGAACAGAGATGCTGCAGCCAGCTCCAAGCATAACAGGCCACAGATAAGCTCCAAATGGAAACTAGGTAATCAGGGGCCTTGGAGATACTGGAAGCCCTTGGTTTTTATACTTGCAATGAGAAGCCATTGTTTCTAAGCAGCAGACTAGAATGAGCTGCATTATGACCGGTATCTATGGAGCACGGGGATGAGTCAGGGTTAGAAGGAGCGGAAGCAGAAAGGCCTGTCAGAAGGTGGCCATCTCTAGTGGAGGGGGGCCCCCTCCTGGACTGGAGAGGCAGCAGTGAAAATGCTCGCTGTGGTCAGATCCATGACTCACTTGGAAAGCAAAACTGAGGTGACTTTTGGATGGACCAGGGAAGTGGGAAGAGAGGCCTCACTAATGATACAGGCAAGCAGGTGTGCAGAAAGCTAGGGAACCAGTGGTTCGGCTGGCCATGGCTCATGGGTATTGAGCCGAGAAGCAGGGAGAAATCAGAGCAGGAGATGGAGATGGGGCGTGCATACCTGTAGGACCTGTAGGTCTGTCTAGATGATGCCAAGAAAGAATGGAGGAAAGAAAGAGGCCTGGGAAGCCTGGGCTCGTTTGGTTAAGAGAAGAAAGCAGCCATTGCAGAAAGTTCAACCCACAGAGGAGCAGTTCACCACCAAAGTTCTAGGGCACCAGGCCTTGGAGGAAGGAGTCAAGTGCCAGAGGACTTGATAATGTGGAAGCTGTTTGTTTTGGATTGGGGGGGGCGTTGTTTGTTTTTTGAGACAGGGTTTCTCTGTGTAGCTTTGGAGCCTGTCTTGGAACTCACTCTGTAGACCAGGCTAGCCTTGAACTCACAGAGATCCACTCACCTCTGCCTCCTGAGTGCTGGGATTAAAGGCATGTGCCATCATGGCCCGGCCAGTGGAAGCTGTTTGTAACCATGACTAGAATGGTCTCCAAGAAGTGGAGACACTTGCTGGGAAGAACTGGTAGATGAACAGAGTAAAGCCCACTGGGACAGAGATTGGTTAAACTCTGCCTGAATGTAACTCGGAGTGCTTGGGCATGCATGTTTGCCCATTTCTGGAGCATGTGATCAGCTGTGTGTGAAGATTCACATGTATGAGTGTCTGTGTGAAAGGCATGTCTATGACTCCGGGAGCCAAAGCTTGGGTATGTGAGTGTCCGGAGAGTTTGTAGCTCTGAGGTTGCTTGTATACACAGGAGGTGACATAAATCTGAAGGATCAGGGACATTTCTCAGAGCTCTGCCAATCATGGAGGGCCTGCCTCCACTTCTCACTGACCTGGGAGCAGGGGCAGGTGGCAGTGCCAGCCAGTAGGTCTGAGTAGGGTGGACTCTCTGTGACATAGCCTTGGCTGTCGCCAGTGCTGCTGGCTTGTCCTCGTCTTCCTCCTGGCTTTCTCTGTTTTAGAGGGGCAGGGGTGGCCACACCAGGCACAGAGGGAAGACGGAGCAGTTGGGCCCAGCCTCGCCTGGCTCGTTAGTAAAGGTGGGGCTCGTTCCTTGTGCACAAGGACACCCCTACATGCCAGGCCACCAGCAGACAAGGTCCAGTGAGCCAAGGCACTACCTGACCAGGCTGTGGGAATGGAGAAAGGCCTTTCTTTCCACACCCTCACTAGGCCCAGTCTGCTGTGTCCCTGATCCTGGCCCTAGCACCTCCCAAATCGGAGCCCGATATCCTATCACCAACCAATTCTTAGGGAACCGGGGTGCCTGAGCAAGGCCTTTGCCCCAGGTCTCTGTCATTGCCATGAAGAACACAACCCTCTGCTGGGCCACCATGGAGCAGGGCAGGGGTGCTGGTCAAGGTGTTGCCTCCCCTCTCCTGTGGCCTCGGGACTTCACCCCTACTCCATCCCTCCATCCCTTGCATTTTCCACTCATGTGCATTGGGCAGATATGGGCTTGGGGAGGGGGTGAGCAGGTGTAGGGGGAGTCTGAGGGGAGGCAAAGTCAGTCTAAGAGCAGGCAAGGGGAAGGGCTGGAAGGAGAGGAACAGATCCTGTGCTGAGGGGGCCCACAGCTTAGGAAGAGGGAGGTTATGTACAAGCGTCTCCATGGGCTCTGTTCCTGCTCTGCCCCGCAGAGGCTGAGGAGCTGTACCAGAAGAGAGTCCTGACAATTACTGGCATCTGTGTGGCTCTGCTGGTCGTGGGCATCGTCTGTGTGGTCGCCTACTGCAAGACCAAGTGAGTGTTACATGCTCAAGCCGAGAATGGGCCAAGCCTGGCGGGTGGGGCTCCAATATATTCTTGTGAGAACACACTTTCTCCCTGGACCCACTCTGCCCAGCCCGAGAGCCTACAGCTTCCTGTCCCCAGTAGTCTCAGGGCCTCTGCAGCTGTAGCACCAAGTGACAGGCAAAGTGACAGGAAAGTCTTGGTTCAAACCCAACGCTGCTATCTCCCGCAGGACCTTGAGAAAACTGAGGAGCCTTCTCCAAGTCCTCATGATGATGAGTCTAGTGTGCACCTCAAAGGACATTATAGTGGCCTCCCAGCGGCCCTTTGCAGGCTCTCACAGCAAGAGACAAGCCTGGGGGAGAAAAATGGGACACTAAAGGCCAGGGAAGGGTTTAAGCCATAGGAGTGACATAATTACCGTTATAATTTAGATGGGTATGGGCTGGAGTGCTGGTGGGCAAGGCCCTGGGCCATGCTGGGAAGGAAGACGTGCAGGGAAGCCTGCCTTCTCGAGACAAACAGGTGCCTCGACAGCACTGTGCACCCCCACGCTGGAGGTACTGCAAAAGAGCACAGAGGAGGAGAGATTGGGCTATCTCAGGGCAAGTTGGGGCAGCAGCTGGGGAAGCTGGCAAGGTCATGTCGAAGAGGACAAACAGAAAAACAAGCCAGAGAGGGCAGGCCAGACTGCTCAGAGCAAAAAGTCAGGGTCAGAAAGACTGGGCAGAAACTAAAGATATCTGGGATTCAGGTGCCTCCATAAAACCTTGGTGCCAGGCTCCAGATTGTATGGAGCCAACGAAGACTGTAGAGTGGGGTGGTGCAACGTGTTTGAATCCGGAACGTGAGCCTAGGCAAAGTTACCATTTCAGAGACTGAGTCTCTGGGTCTGGACTCCTGCTGCCCTACAGATGGGATCTAAGGTCCTGCTGACCACATCTTGGATGGGACCAGAACCAGAAAGGCTGGGAAGTAAGGAAGGGGTTGGGACTCAGCCCAAAAGAAAGTAGAGTCCATGAACTGAGGAAAGAAGCACCAGTTCTGGGCCCTGCATTTACTCATGACTGCAGTAAAGCCTCTGCAGTGGTGCTAACACTAGGCCCAGCCCTAGGCACATGACTGGGCTCCAAGCAAGTGCTCCCAGAGTATGTTTGTTTGTTTTGAGGCAGGGTATCACTATATAGCCCTGACTGCCCTGGGATCCACAGAGATCCCCCTGCCTCCACTATATCTGGCCAGTAAGACCCATTTTTAAAGCCCCTATCCTCAGCTGGAGAGCAGAAGGGCTTTGCCTAGGAAGTGGCATTCAGGCGAGGGCCTAAGGAGAGAGGACATGAGCAGGTGAATAGGCTGGAGCGCAGGGCAGAACGCTGTAGGATCAGAAACATGCTGTCCCAGGAAGCAGCCAGCTGGGTAGAAGGAGGCAGCAAGAGACAAGCCTGGGGAGAAAAATGGAATACTGAAGGCCGGGAAGGGTTTGAGCCATAGGAGTGACATAATTACAGTTGTATATGATAATATAATTTACTGAGCATTTATTATGTGTCAGTATACGGGAGTCCCACGGGCCTGGCTCCTGAATCATAGCATTCTGTTTTATTTTCTTTGTAAAACTTCACTGAAACTGACTGCTCATTTACTTGTTTATTTACTATCCACCTCCCCTACTGGCCCCCAGGCTGCATGAAGCACAGGCCATGTTTACCTCATCTGTTCCAAAGCAGTGTCTGGAACACAGTAAAAACAATTACTAAGCAAATGAGGGAGGGAGGGGCTAGCACAGTGTGAGAGTCACTGATGGGCTTTTTATGGTCAATGGTCTTTGGGATCGTAAGGGGTTCTAAACTACAGATGGAGGAAGTGGAATGTCCTCAGGAACTTCTAGAACTTGCCCAAGGCCACACAGTACAAAGCAATAGGGTTCTGTGCATTGCCCAGCTCCCTGGAAACCAGGGTATTTCATCCCTTTAAGAGAGCTATGCCAGGCTCACCTATCCTTCCCCGTGCAGAAAACAGCGGAGGCAGATGCATAACCATCTCCGGCAGAACATGTGTCCAGCCCACCAGAACCGGAGCCTGGCCAATGGGCCCAGCCACCCTCGGCTGGACCCTGAGGAGATCCAGATGGCAGATGTGAGTGGTGTTCCCAGACCTGCCCCGCTCTTAGCTCTTGCTGGACGGCCACCTTCTCTGGCTGCAGGGATGGGCCAGGGTGGAGGCCACTCAAGTCTATGAGTAGTCAGACCTGTGTGCCAGGCACCACCTCACCGGGGACCTGGCTTCACTGCTCATTTCCATAAGGAAGAATTGGGGGGGGGGGCGACTGTCTGGGGCCATCCCTGACCCAACATCAAGTCACATCTCACCCAGCGGGTCACCCCTTAACCTAGAGCTCAGCGCTCATCACTTGCCCTCCCTACCAGGAAAGAAGCCTCTCTAGTCTCCATCACTAACTCCTCCCAACTTCCTGTCTATTATCCCAGTACATCTCCAAAAATGTGCCAGCCACAGACCACGTGATCCGGAGGGAAACTGAGACCACATTCTCTGGGAGCCACTCCTGCTCACCTTCTCACCACTGCTCCACAGCCACGCCCACCTCCAGCCACAGGTGAGCAGCACCAGGGCCTGCTAACTCACGTAGTTTGTCATTCAGCCATCCACAGCTAGTTGGTATCTTCTCTTGTGTTTGCACACCAACCACAGCCCACCCGACTCTCCAGGACTGAGGCAACCTGTCTGCACAAGCACATCAGTAATTCCTACCGCTGGAAAAATAACAAAGCTGGGCCCTCCGTCCTTGGAGAGTGCCGTGCAATAGTCAGAGCCCTTGCTGTTGGCCACTGAGGCTGGGATCCTGAGGAAAGGATAAGGAACGTGGGGGTGGAAGCGTCGCAGCTGGGGGATGTTGGTAACAGGAGAAAAAGAGCCTCTACACGTGGCAACTCCCCAACCCCAGGACCCCAGCCTTGCTTCTCCCATTGTCGGGGGGGGGGGGGGGGGGGGGGGGGCGCTGAAGATCTGTGACACTCCACATCACCGGAGAGTGGAGAGGACAGTGACCGAAGGGACACACAGATGGGATGAAGAACCCAGGGCAGGGTGGCCATGGGACCACACACCTGCGTTAGGACAGCCTGCCCTTCCTCACCTACCAACTCACGCCTATCTGGTTTTCCCAGACATGAGAGCCACACGTGGAGCCTGGAACGTTCGGAGAGCCTGACCTCGGATTCCCAGTCAGGCATCATGCTGTCGTCCGTGGGCACCAGCAAGTGCAACAGCCCGGCATGTGTGGAGGCGCGGGCACGGAGGGCGGCAGCCTACAGCCAGGAGGAGCGGCGCAGGGCTGCCATGCCACCCTACCATGACTCCATAGACTCCCTGCGTGACTCTCCACACAGTGAGAGGTCAGTTCCTACTACCCCTTGACTGAACCCCTCCTTGGCTAGAAAGCTGCCACTGCCAACCCAAAGCTGACCCTTCGGGTGCCTCAGAGGCGTTGCCAGGAGCCTCATTCAGTATTTCTGTTGGGCAAACAAGGTCTCAGAAAGGTTAAGTGGTCTGCTGGGATTAGAATTGTATCTAGCTCAACAGATCCTGGCCAGAGTGACCACATAGTTTGTCCCATTAGGGAACATTAATAACCATACTGAAGCATGGGGGCAAATGGGGCTATCCACACATCCAGGACCAAGGTTGTCTGATTCCCAGTATCACCTAAAGACCCCACATCTCAACAGAAACAGAAAGACACCGAGATCAAGGAGACAAGAGGCTAAGAAAAGAGGTCACTTTCAAGGGCACTGACCCGAGGACAAGGACATAAGCCAAGAATGATCTCAGGGCCTGTCAGCAGCAGCATAAGGGTCCCAGTGCCCAGGGCATTGCTGGGATCCCGAGAAGTCGATAAAGTAAGAACCAGGAAATGTCCTTTTCCCTGGGACTGGCAAGACTGCTCAGTAGCAAATAAGCTTGTCCACCAAGCCTGGTGGTCTAAGTTTAATTCCTAGACTCCACAAAGTGGAAGGAGAGAGCCAGCTCCCACAAGTTGTCCTCTGACCTCCATACACATGCTGTGGCACACATGTTCACACACACACACACACACACACACACACACGAACTAAAGAAACTCCCTTCTTTCCTGACTCCACATCAGGAGATCTGGGAACTAGACCCCATCCTGATCCCCTTCCCAGTGGCTGTTAGGCAAGCTGGGTCTGTGAGAGGAAAGCAGAGGAAGGCACACCATGTCAGGAGAGGCTCCAGGTCGGGGAGGAGCAAACTCTGCCTTTTTGACTCAAATGACTCTATGCCAGGCCTGGGCTGATCAAGCATACCAGAGATGGCCTACCTGCTCTTATTCCAAGCGAGGGACAAACCACGGGCACGCTGGGCAGTTTTCACACCTGCTAAGCACAGATGCCACACTAGGGCAGAGAAACCCGCTCCAGCTACAGGCTCCAGGAAGCGCCCAGATTTTCCTCTCCAAGCCCAGCCCCACTGCTCTCTGCATGATCTGGGGCAGGTGCCTCAAAATTTGTTCCTTCCGTGTAGATGGGGGAAACAATACCTGCTACACATGGAGCTGGTAAAGGACCCCAAGATGATGTACCGAGTTCTGCCTCATTCACGCCGGTCTCTGTTGTCATCAGGGGTAACCCTGGCACTAGGTGATGGGCAGACCATCGGCAGGGAGATGGGGAAGGGAAGCTTTGCAGACATGGTGTATCTCTGCAGCTTTTCTAAGAGAAACACTTAAGAGCACGCTTAAGAGAAACAGGGTGGGCTGTGAGGAGCCATGGAGCTCAACAGGCAGCCTGGGGACAGAGATAGACCAAGGGCCCTCGGCTTCTGCTTGCTTGGGAGGTGGAGCCTGGGTGGATATATAGGAAGGGCGTCCTTAGCAGAGCTGAGGTTTGGTTTGTTTGGTTGGTTTGGTTTTGGTTGGAAGGGGGGTAGTTTTGTTTTGTTTGCTCTGGGAACTTCCTAGAGTGAAAGAGACCCCACGGTGGCGGCATGACCAGAAAGAACATCTGGCCCAGGCTGGAGAGTGTGCCTCATGAGAAGGAGTAAGACTTAGCAGCTAATTAGATCTGCATGTGGGCAAGGGGAGAGGGGCAGTCCACTGGTTCTGTAAGAAAGTAAGAAGGACTCTGAACCAGTTCCAGAGAGCAGTCAGCTACCTTGCAGAGCAGTCTGGAAGAAAGGCATGGTGGTGAGTGATCCCTGTCCTCAAGTGGACAATGGTGGCGGCTGAAGGCTCACAGGGGGACTGTGAAGAGCAAAAAGGAACATCTGGGGATATATTAGCAAAAGCAAACATTTCAAGGAAGTAAGGGGAGTAGAGATCCGTGTTATATCTTGGTATCTGTCTGCCCTGGCTTGAGGAGCCTACCCAATGTCACTTCCCTGTGGCCGTTTTTTTGGCTTCAATACAAGATGTCATTTCCCTCACTCAAGCCAAGCCCTGGGATAAACCTTCTGTGCAAGGGCAGTGAGCTCAAATCCAGGGAGTCTCTAGTGGCTAGTGGTTCCTGGAATTAGGCTTACTGGTTTCTGCCTAACCTGGATTCAAATGCCAGGGATTCACACTGGTAGGAATTAATTAGCAAAAACAGGCCTTCATGGACCTGGGAGTCATTCGCTCCAAGAAGAGACACCTAGTGGTGTCTTGGTGGAACAGGGAGTTAGTTGATCAGGCCACATCTTGGTTATTATGTAGAATGGATCAGGCCACATCTTGGTCATTACGTCCTTGGCACTTAAATGTCTGAGTCTCTTTTTCCTGTGTAGTATGGCCCTCACCCACAAATTCTCCAGAACAGATGAGACCACACGTAGAATACCCCAAGCTAAGCATGCCCCGGACACTGTGAGCATCCCTACAACAAATGACCACTTACGGATGCTTATCGAAAACAGACACTTCCCTAGTACATTTCCTAAATCGTCCAGCATCACACTGGAGTAAACACTATAGTTATCTAAGGTTAACAGACGAAAACAGGCTGGGAGGGATCATGGAAACTGAACGTGGTCACAGCCACAGCCTTCACTCTTACGGACAAAGTCCTTTCTGGTTGGCATCTCTGGCCCTGCACCCAGATTCCCCGACCCACGCTTCTGTCTCTCCCGCAGGTACGTGTCGGCCCTGACCACGCCCGCGCGCCTCTCGCC
>CABHPR010143910.1:18925-40503 GCA_902168415.1 Peromyscus melanophrys | reverse complement strand
AGGGGGTCTTGGCTGGTCAAACCTGATGTATCTTAATCTGGAACAAATCCATAGCCTCTGGCTTTCTGTGGAAACAAAAGCAGAGCTTCCCTTCCAAAGCAACTTATCCTTACATCCAAATTTTGAAGTCAAGGTACCTTTAAAATATACATTTTGGCATAACTCAACAGCTTTTGCAATCAAATGTTTTTCTTCAGTTACGAATATCAAAGAGAACATAATCCAGATTCTCTGTGTGGTAGCCATCTTTATGTGGCTTATTTTTTTATAAGCCTTGAGCCTATTGCTTTAAACTGCAGCATTCTAAAACTGAAACGGCACTATGGCTGCTGGCTCCGCCCACCTCAGCTTCCCAACATGGCAGTGATACGTTTACTACCAGCTCTGGGAGCCTTTGTGGGTCTATGCTTCTATCAAAGCAGTGTTTAGCCCAGAAACCTCTTTTTTTTTTTTTTTGTTTTGTACTAGCAAAGGCTAAATCCACCACGCAGTTTAATGTGCCACTGGCAGACGCCTCATTCCTGCTGTACTGCAGGTCGAGCGCACACGCCAGGAACCCGCCATAGTGGCTCAAACACGCAGGTTGCCGCTAACTTGAGAGAGACAACTAGGAACTGTTTTTAGCTCCGTTTTAGTATCTTTTTTCTCAGGTTTTAGGTGGAAACTCTTGCCAACACGTTGGGCACCATTTGTAGCTTGAGTTTTCCTGCTGGGCCCACAGTCAGGACAAATCTCTCTCACCCGCCAGTCCCACAGCCGCTCAGACCCAACCAAGTAAACACAAAGACTTATATTGCTTACAAACTGTATGGCTGTGGCAGGCTTCTTGCTAACTGTCCTTATATCTTAAATTAATCCATTTCTATAAGTCTATACCTTGCCACATGGCTTGTGGCTTACCGGCATCTTCACATGCTGTTTGTCATGGTGGCGGCTGGCAATGTCTCCTCAGCTTTTCACTTCCCAGAATTCTCTCCTCCTTGTCCCGCCTATACTTCTTCCTGCCTGACCACTGGCCAATCAGTGTTTTATTCATTGACCAATAAGCAACATGTTTGACATACAGACCATCCCACAGCACTACTGATTCTTGCCAAAACAAGTGTGGTTATGGCTTTATCAAAAGGCATCTTCTGAGGCCAGGACAATATGGCACCATCCCTGCAGTGGCCTTTGCAACCCGGAAAAGGTACAGTGCCCTTTTCTTCGAAGGCAACTGAACAGGCAGTGAGCCGATGGCTTCTGATGTGCAATGGAACAGCAGCTGAAACAGTTATTCTTGAGGAGTAACTAAGCTCATGCCCCTCAATAGCAGACTGGCATTTAATAGAGGGATGTGGAGAAGAACGGGATGCTGAGATGAAGCCACACATACACGGTCAAGAAGAATGGACAGCTGAATTAAAAAACCATCAACAATTTCCAGAATTTAAAATCCTGAATCAGGACATGACACTAGTGGAATTCAGGTGTTTCTGGTACATGGACTGCTCTCACCCAAGGTGAGGTTGAACTGTTGACCTTGTGTACATCCTACTTCACAAATGAGTCTGTCAGATACGCTAAGCCTATAGGCTGAAGATGATGCCCCAACACTGCTGAGAAACCTCAGGTGACTGTCCAGGCAGCTGGCTGTTTCTGTCAACTCACAATTTTTTAGGAAGCTGCTTGCATGCACTTCCTGTTTTTATTTTTGTTAGATAATATTATTTCCTTCTTGGGTCTCTGAGGGAGTTGAAGATTAATTAGTTATAGTTGAAGATTAATTAGTTATAGCTGAAGATTAGTTAGTTATAGTTGAAGATTAGTTAGGATAGAAAGGAATTACGTACATTTTGGACTTACCAAAATAGGATAAGTAATGGAATTATTTTCTCTGAATTTGTCAAATACAAATGGACTAGACATTGTTCAGGTATTCATCACTTGTATATATTGTATATAGTTATTGTACTTTTGTATATAGTTTTTCTTATATTAGTTACAACTTTCCTTTTTTTCTCTTTTTATTAAATTAGAAAAGGGGAAATATAGTGGTATTCTATTTGTACTGAAATGTGATTTTATTTGTATGTTAATAAATAAAGTTGCCTAGGGGTCAGAGCTATTAGCAAGCCATAGGGAAAGCCAGGGCGGTGGTGGTGCACGCCTTTAATCCCAGCACTTGGTAAGCAGAACTAGGTAGATCTCTGTGTGTTCAAGGATACAGCCAGCATTGGAGACACATGCCCTTAATCTCAATACCAACCATAGAAGACCTGGAGGTCTGTACAGACAGGCAGTGACGAGGCAGTCACGTAGTTGGGTTTACAACCAATGAGAAGGAAGAACAAGGACTCTTTATAAGGCGAACGCACAGGAAGTAACTCCCTTTTCGGAGAGGTCTCTTGGCGGGAGAGGCTAGCTGGCGGAAAAGCGGGTAAGACTCTTAGCTCTGACCTCTTTGGCTTTTATCTTTACATTGGCTCTGTGTCTCTTATTTAATAAGGCGGTTGGATACATCTACAGTCATCCTCAGGAAAGTAATGAGACTGGGTCTCTCATTAGCCTATAACTCACTAATTAGGTTAGTCTAGATGGTGAGGAAGTCCCAGGGATCCTCTTGACTATTCCTCCTCAGTGCTGGTATTACACATGTGCACCACAATGCCAGACATTTTTACATGAATTCTAGGATCCAACACAGGTCTTCTTGCTCACAAGGCAAAAGCTTTGCCAACTAAGCTACCCCTCAGCTCTTAAATTTTTATTGGCAAACAACCTTATTTTAATATAGCAATGTTTAATTGTAAACCCACTTCCAAAAAGGCAATTATAAATCCTAATTTTATAATGTTTTACAACCTTCAACACATTTGTCAACAACTGCTAGTTGAGATTAGCCTTGGTAATCTCAGTTCCCCATCCTTTATCACAATCACAAAAAGTGATGGACCATAAATGTCCATACTAAATATCAACTGTAAAATAAAAGAGAGAAAAACAATTAGAAGATGATTAATGTATCTACAACCCAGTCCTATTTGTATTTTGGATGGAACAGGCTGACCATCTTGGCTTGCTTCCTTTTTCAAATTTTTCAAAGACAGAGAACTCCCCAAAGAAAAAGGCAGGTCGATTATAACAAGTTGTGGACTCTCAGACTGTACATCATAAATCATTTTAACTTGCCTGCCTCTCTGAGTCTCTGATTCCTCTTCACTATACAAAGATATGTTTGCTTCATTTATTTGGTACACAATCATTTGATCATGGCTTCACAGGGTCAAGAAAGCTCTTATGATCAGCTCCAGGTGTTTTTACTGAAATATTAACTCCTGAATTATGGTATAGTATGCTCATGCCCATGAATTCTTGCATTTACACACACACACACACACACACACACACACACACACACACACACAGAGAGAGAGAGAGAGGGGGGGGGGGGGGGGGGGAGGGATACCTAAAACTCTCCAAATTCTTTCCTATCCAAATGCAGCTTGTTTTTAATTGACATAAACTAACAATGTCAGGAATCCAGCTTTCCATGTTGGTCCATTCAGTCTCTCTCATAATATGTTGGGTTGGGCACTGCCCCTGCTATGAACTTAAAGACAGTGAGTGGCAGTAGAGACATAAAAAGATTTATCTAATAATACATCTACTTTCAGTAGAGCCTTTCTTCTGGTCTCTAGGTAGAGAAGCCAGTTGCCTCTATCAGAAAAGGAGAAGGGTGGAAACTTTGGAGAGTGAAGTGTATTGTCTTTATTTATAGCCTATATACCCTCAGGCAAGTCTGAGGAATCTACTGTTAGAAGAACCCTAGCATTTCCATGGAATCTACTGTACTTACACATTTAATATTTTTTGGAAGTTTCACCCTTTAATTTCTTCCGCATCTGTGAAGGTTATGGAATCAGTACTCTCCTTTGAGCATGTGGTCCCCTCCTTCTTCCACACTAAGTTGCAGTTATAGAACTCAAGCTTGGTGGCAAGAGCCTTTACCCACTGAGCCATCTCACTTCCCAGATATGCCCTTTATAAAATAAGATGACAGGTCTGGAAAGATGGCTGAGTGACTAAGAGCACTTTCTGCTCTTCCAGGAGACCCACATTTGGGACTCAGCACCCATGTCAGGTGTCTCACCACAGTCTATACCTCCAGCAACAAGAGAATTGACACCTCTGGCCTCTTCCAAAGCCACCTGTACTCACATGCACATATCCACATGCATGCACACACACACACACACACACACACACATACACACACACACCCCTACATGTAACTAAAATAATAAAAAGAAATTCTGAAATAAAATAAGGAAAGCCTCTTTACCAAATGCTATGGGGAAAATAGGATAGCTACAAGTTGAAGACTAAAGCCAGATCCATAACTCTCACCTTACACAAAATTAATTCCAAGTGGGTGGAAGACCTTTAGTATCAGACCTGGACCTTTGAAACTGCCAGAGGAAATCACAGGGAAACATTTGACAAGGGCTAGGCAATGACTTTCTGAAAAGGACTTTATTAGCACAAGAAATAATTCCAAGAATTGATGATGGAGTCACATGAAATTCAAACGCTCCTGCAAAGGAACAATAGCCAGAATGAAGAGTCTGCCTACAGAATGGGAACAAGTCCTTGCTAATTATACATCAAATAGGAGATTTGCATCTAGGAGAAGGAACTGTGAACATTTAATACCCAAAAAGCAAATCTTCCAATCAATAAATAGGCCAATGAACTGAACTGATAGTTCTCATAGAACTATAAATGGCCAATATGTATTTGGAAAAATATTGAACATCCTGAGCCATCAGGAAAATGCACATTAACACTGACTTGAGAGTCTACCTCATTCCAGTAACAGTGGCTATTGACAAGCAAACAAATGCCAGCTCAAAGGATGGGAAAGAGGACCCCTTATTTACCACTGGTGAGAGTGTGAGCTAGTGTAACCACTAAGGAAATCAGTGTGGAAATTTCTCAGAAGTTATATCTGATTGGAAACCCAAGGATGTTAGGTCTTCACAGAGAGATACTTGGCATCCATGTTTATAGCTGCTCTATTCATAGGAGCCTTGGTGTCCAACAGCAGATCCACAGATAAAGAAAAGCATGGTACAAACACACAATGGGATTTTATTCAGCTGTGATTGAAAATAAAACTATGACACCTTCAGGGATATGAATGTGCAGATCTTAGGAGTGTGTGTGTGTGTGTGTGTGTGTGTGTGTGTGTGTGTGTGTGTGTTGAGTGTAAGTCATAAAACTAGAAAAAGGACCATGAGAGAGAAAAAATCTTAAGGTAGGGATGAGGGAAAGGAGAGTACTAGAATACATATGGCATGAAAATGGAATGGGGTCCACTAGGCGGAGAAAAAGGGTGAGTAGGAGGTGAGCATGGGCAGCAGGAGGGGAGTGGAAGAGGAAGATCAACAAAAACAAAATACGAATTAAAAAGCTATAATGAAAATCTTTAATTTATATGGTAACTTTAAAATAAATAAATAAAAACATGAAAGTAAAAAGAAAAACAAAGACAAAAATGAGGTACATGGACACCATGGAATATTATTTAGCAATAAAGAAAAGTAAAATCTTGACAGTAGAAGGAAAGTGGGTGGAAACAAAGATCATTAGGGTAAGAAAATTGATACAGACTTGGAAATACAAATTTTCTGTTTTACCTCAAACTCACAATCTAGATTTGTGTGTGTTTGTGTGTGTGTGTGTGTGTGTGTGTGTGTGTGTGTGTGTGAGAGAGAGAGAGAGAGAGAGAGAGAGAGAGAGAGAGAGAGAGAGAGAGAGAGAGAGAGAGAGAGAGAGATGGAGATGAAAGTTAAAAGAGGACCACGAGAGCAGAAGAAAAAGATCTTCAGTATGGGAGGAAGTGGAAAACATGTGAATTGAAAGTAGAAGCGAGACTATTTGAGAGTAGGGATATCACCAGCAAGAGAGGAAAGGGCTAAGAGAGGAGGCTGAGAGTAGAGGGATGAGTAAGAGCCAAGTACTATGGTACACACATATTCCAAAATGAAGCCATCCTGCTGTTTGCTAACAAAAATTAATTTTAACAAGCAAATAACCAAAACAAATACCCACAGCCTAGTTTTTTTTAGCATGTTGTTCTTTGAAGCTACAGGAGAATCTTACCATAAGGCAGTTGCAGGACTTCACTGTGTTTTAATGAGCACTTCAATGTTCTGAAATTCTCTTCTCTCTCTCTCTCTCTCTCTCTCTCTCTCTCTCTCTCTCTCTCTCTTTCAGAAACCAGTGTAGCACCATCAATTGGTGCATAGCAAGATTTGCTCAGCCTCCCCTGGGACATAAGCTACTTTCTAAGTTAGGCCAGCCGATGTATGCTAGGCGACACTACCACTGCACTTGCCTGTAGCAATTGCCAGTGGTGAGGTCACCAATATCCTTATGTGGATGAATAACCACAGTCTTAAAATCCATCTGGAGGATGTGTATTTCATAAATACTTGTTGGGGGATATTTGTACACTGTGTGAAGATGTATTTGCTGTGAATGGTGTAAAAAAAAAAGCTGAACGACCAATAGCTAGGCAGAAGGTATAGGTGGGATTTCCAAGAAATAAAGGAAGAGGAGGAAGAATCAAGTGGCACAGGAGATGCCAATGAGACATGGAGAGAGTAGGACATACAGAATAAAAGAAAGGTAAAAAGTCAAATGGTAAAATATAGATTAAAGTAACGGGTTAATTGAAGTTATAAGAGCTAGTTAGAAACAAGCCTAAGCTATAGGTCAAGCTTTCATAACTAATAATAAGTCTCAGTGTCATTATTTGCTAGTTGGTGCCCCCCCAAAAAAATTCATCTACAAATACCTTGAGGGAAAATTGTCTTAGCCCAGGAATGTTAGGAAACAAGAGCTCAAACAAAGAGTTAGGGTGGTACAGTTTTTATTTACTTAATAAAAGCCAACAGCAGAGAAACAAAAATGAAAGGAAAAGAAAATAAAGCAAAGGAAAGAGCTGGGTAACATGATAAGAACTACTTCATTCTGTCCAGGAAGTCCTGAAGAAAAGCCCAGGGAATGTTCACTCAGCACTCACTCACCAAAAGTAATGCAAGGAGGGTCTGCTCCTTAACCCTACTATATTTGGGTGTAGCTGAAGTTTTCCTGGTCCTGCCTGGCCCACAGTCAGGACTAATCTCTCTCACCTGCCAGTCCCACAGCTGCTCAGACCCAAGCAAACACACAGAGACTTACAATACTTATAAACTATATGGCCATAGCAGGCTTCTTGCTATCTAGTTCTTATATCTTAAATTAACCCATTTCTATAAATCTATACCTTGCCACGTGGCTCATGGCTTACCGGTGCTTTACATCCTGCTCCTCATGGCGGCAGTGTCTGGCAGCTCACTCTGCCTTCCATTTCCCAGAATTCTCCTCTCTCCTTATCCCTCCTACACTATACTTCCTGCCTGGCTATTGGCCAATCAGCGTTTTATTTATCAGTCAATCAGGGCAACACATTCACAGCATCCCCAGCATTTGGGATAGCTAATTCTCTCAGTTACTTAACATTCAGAAAGCCAAATTGCATAGGTACCCTGAAGTGAGATGATTCACTCAAGTCCAAGTCTACTACATGTTGAGCTGAGAACCAAGAATCAGAGAGAGCAGAATATTTTAGGAGATCTAAAAAGAGAGATTTTTTTATATACAAAAAGTAGTTCTGGTTTCTACTCATTCACCAGTCCCTTCATACATGCCTATCATGGATGATCTCACCACAAAATATGGGCTCTCTAAGTCATATGTGTGAAAAATTAGATGCACATTACATCACA
The DNA here is from genome assembly GCA_902168415.1 of Peromyscus melanophrys. NCBI lineage: Eukaryota > Metazoa > Chordata > Mammalia > Rodentia > Cricetidae > Peromyscus > Peromyscus melanophrys. The sequence goes on along the minus strand of CABHPR010143910.1, from coordinate 32,686 downwards.
ATTCATGTCCATGGGACTTTGGACTTGAATAGAGGAGTACACAGATATGAATAAAAGAACTAAGAAGGCTTGTAGTTTTCAATTGTAAATGAGGTATTGATATGTGGATTGCCACCTCTTCCACAACTCCAGGGAAAACAAGAGAATGAAGAAAAGACAAACACAGATAGAAAAGCTGGGATCAGGTGAACTGGGCTCTTGGATAGAGTATCTTCAGCTTATCCCCACCCAAGCCTCTTTATTATATACAGTTGAACAGAAGGGCAGGGTTATTGAATACAGCTGCACAAGAAGGTGGGGTTATTACATACAGATGTAAAAGGAGGCTGGGTTGTCGTATACAGATGGACAAGAAGGCAGATTTAGCTAATCTTGGTAAGAGCAGTCTCCATAAGTGAGCAGTCTTTGGTCCATAAACATTGGGAGGGGGGAAGCTACAGTGGACACTTTCTTCACATGGTGTCAACATTTACACTCAGACCTGAGAAGGGCTTTGTCATCCCTCTGACCTCACCCAGGGAAGGCTTTGCCACTCCAGTGGGACTGAGGCATTGGTACTTGACATGACTGTGCTCATGTCAATCAATACACATTCACTCAGGACTTTGCTTGGTCCCTACAGTGGATAGCTGAATTAAGTAAAATTTGATATGTTCTAGTCATACTTGTTTTAAACCATAATTTGCAAACATGGCATCTGTCCCTTGTGTGACTTCACCTGCTTCCATCAAAGTGCACAGTCAGACTCTATCATAGCATATCAACCTGACCAAGGAGCTCAGTAGACTCCAGACACTCCAACATGAATACATATCTGCATGCAGCCATGTCCAACTTTACATTTTTTGTGTGAGTTAAATGAAAAACCAAAGTATCAATGAACACCATGTCTTCACTATCTGTGTAACTATGGATATTTAATTCCCATACATACCACACTGTTAACCCAGTAGCAACTGACACTGAACACAATTTGTATAAACTGAATTTCTACTAAATGATCACAATGCCATTAGTCGGCACACTGCTCCCCAAAGCAATGCCGTCTGGTGGGTGACTCATTGCTGCCCCATTTTAATTTTCTAAGCATAAGGGGACTAATATTTTTAATTTACCACATTTTAAATCCACAAACCATAGCTGTCTGAGTATGAAACACTAATGGAATTATTTGTTTTCCTTATTTATGAATACAAGCACAATGATTTAAAACCGCTTTGAATAGAATCACAGTTCAATTCTGTATGAGTATGACCGCGTCCCTCCATGCACATCCTGCCTTTTTCATTTCTGTTACAGATTTTGAACATGTTTAGTAAGGATAACATGTCCATAGGACATGCTCTTTGGGGTCATTTAATTGTTTTTATTTTTTTAAGCCAATTACAATAAGTAAAAAAAAAAAAAGGTAGGTATCAATTTAGCTTCATGTCCTTTAAATACAATACCCCAGTGAGCAGAATTCTTTCTATTTTCGATACAGCAGCTACACAGTGCTTAGAGTGAATGAATCAACGTGCCTCATACAAGACAGTGTTTAAGACTCCACTCTGATCCTGAAGCACTCCTCTCTTTTGACCCCCACCCGCACCCCTCCGTCTACCATTTGCTCATCATGGAATATTGACCTGAGGAATAATTTTAGAATTTAGCTAAGAGAAATACCTTGGTCTTCTCAAAGCTGGATCCTTTGATATCTTCTACTAGCATAAAAATCTTTATTTGTGATTTATATATTCAGGTTAATTATTTCTATTTCCAAGGGTTTCAGATCACCTTCCCTACAAGTGAAAGTTTTAAATTATGTTAAGTAACTCCTTTATCAGTTTGATAAATGTAATTTCTACATCCTAATCATATATTTTGTGGAGAACAACTAAATTAAAATCAAAGTTTTTCAGTAAATATATCTAGGATATATGTTCTTAACCATGTCAAGTCAGTAGACTGCTTTGATCACCCAATTTATGGCTTCTGAATAATGACAATTTTGAATTATAGATACATATTTAATATGGTTATTACCTTAAACAACAAGGTCTAGTGGAAGACAGGTAACAACCATAAATTTTAAGACATAAGTGAGATTTTAAGATAGCTGCAGTAACTGTAAGGTGGCATGACTTCTGATTGTAAAAACCACAGGTATGTTAATATGTCTATGGTTGTCCATCATCATAGCTAACAGAAAGGTGTGGCCTGGTGACTGGAACTGGCCTGAAATTCTTCCCCTTAGGAGGTGCAAGGTAGGAGGGTCAGGAATTCGAGATTATTCTCACATACAAATCAAGTTCTAATTCTGTCTGGGTTATGTAAGATTGAGAAGGAGATAGAAGTGGAGGGGGAGCTATAGTGGCATTTTGGGTATATATATAATGTGATATTTTATTTGTGCTGAAATACAGTGATATTTTATTTGTATGTTAATAAATAAAGTTTGCCTGGAGATCAGAGGAAATAGCAAGCCATTAACATAAAAATCAGGCAGTGATAGCACACGCCCTTAATCTGATCACTTAGCAGGCAGGGTCTCTGTGTATTCAAGGTCATACTGGGGAACAGAGCCAAGTATGGTGACACACTCCTTTAATCCCAGTACCAACCATAGAGACCTGGAGGTCTGTACAGACAGGCAGTGACAAGGAAGTGAGGTAGCTGAGCTAAGAGCCAATGAGAGGGCAGAAAAGCAAGGCAATAAAGGCACAGGTTAGACAGGAAGTAGCTTGTGTTTTGGAAGCTACAGAGCTGATGAGGTAAGGTGGTTGGTGGCTCTCACTATTTCCCTGATCTCTAAGGCTTTCACCCCTATATTTGGCTCCATGTTCTTTTTTTAATAAGACTGCTTAGAAATTCAGATATATAATTTTAGGTCTTAAAAATAAAATTAAGATTCATGGTCTAAAGTGAGATGAGTCATAGATAGCTGTAAAATTACCATTAACTGTGTTATACTCCAGTTTGTTTTACTTCAACCCCCAGAATGTATTGTGAGCATTTGCTGAAATTACACGTTTTCAGCTCAGATTTGATTTCTAAACCTTCACAGGCTTTCCCAAAGACTAGGGGGTATTCAATTTCATCTGTTAAACTTCAGAGTGTGCATAGACTGTGGAAGACCCCCTGCCCTCTAAAGCCTTCCATTTCTAAGTGTTAAAGTGTTTAGGAAGAATATGCTTGATATGTAACTTCTAATGTATACAAATTATAGTAGACGGGTGCTCAGAGAACTAGATTAAACTCTACCCATTAAATACAGATAGAGAGTTCATGTTACTAGCATGAAATAAATATATCTTTCCATATTAACGTGGGTGTTACCAGAAAAATCACAGGTACATGTAACATCACTATGCAAACTTAATGAAAGCAATCCCAATAGGCACTGCTGTTTCTCTTTTAGCCTATAGTCTGTAGTTACAAGTCACAAAAGTCTCTTTCATCTGTAATCTGACTTTCTGGGTTTCCGCAGTGTCACCTTCTAAGTAATTAGATTACACCATAAAAACAATTTAATTTATATTTGGAAAATATAGGCATCCTTTCAGACAGTATGGCAGCATGCCTCAGTCCTGGAATCGTGGAGACACGTTTCATTTGAACATACATCCATCAAATCACCTCCACGTGTCAACTCAAGGAGCAGTAATGTTCACATGGACAGGAGATTCTATAAAAATCAACACCCATAAGATAGTTTCTTCACAGCTCTTGTTTTTATGTGAAATGGAAAATTTAATTTAAATGCATCCTGGAGAAGCTTGCCTTTATTGAACACACAGGTTATATAGTACGTATCGTTTCATTCTAACATCTGTTCTGACAGTACGTGTGCAGAGGTGAGTTCTGTGTGCACACAGGCTAGCCTTAGTATTTTAATCTTAGTATATTACAGGAAGAGTAGAGAGCAGACCCTGGCAGAGATGCATCAGAAGCTGGTGGGAGGGAGAGAGGGATACAGGGTGGGTACTCAAGACAGCTTCCGCAGCTGCAAAGCATCACCTGGAGAAATGATGAAATGCTAACAGTGACCCATATGAAAATTCATTGACAAGTATCTAAACATCATATTGTACTTCATAAATGTGTTCAAATGCTATATGGTGGCTTGAAAAGTAAGAAAATAAAACACTACTCCAGAGCCTGGTCCTAATTATCAGGTCACCTAGAGTCTATGTGCTGTATTTTATCAACACATTTTTTTAAATCATGCAGTATTAAAGGTTTATGTGATTTCCAAAGTAATTTATGTCAAGTTTTCATTTGTACATTTGCATATATGTTCACAAGAGTATGTACCTGGAACATCTCTTTTCCATCAAATAGTACCAAACATGTTTTCCAACTATATTATTTAAGATTTACTTATTTTTAATTTATATATGTCAGTGTTATGCCCACATGTGTGTCTATGCACCACACACACACACAGTGCACTCAGAGACCAGAAGAGGGCGTTACATTCCCTTGTTAGCTGCCAAGTTCCTACTGGGAACTGAGCTTCAGCAAAAGCAGCAAGTGCTTTTAACTGCTGAGCCATCTCTCCAGCTACTCTTTCCAATCATGCAGTCATGTTAAAGAAACACTGTCTTAATTCTATTTCTTGTGGAGATAAAATATTCCGAGAAAAACAACCTAAGGGAGAAGGGGTTTGTTTTAGCTCACAGCAGAGTCCAACATGGCAGCAAAGTCTCCACAGCAGAAGCCTGAAGCAGCTGGTCACACGACATCCACAGCTGGAGAACTCAGCTTATTTTCTCCACTCTTATTAATTTTTGTTGCATTTTTATTCGTGTGTGTGTGTGTGTGTGTGTGTGTGTGTGTGTGTGTGTGTGTATGTGTGTGCGCATGAGCAAACGTATATGTGCCACAGCCTGTGTTTGAAGGTAAGCTTTTAGTTACAGGACACAATCATTACCTAAGATAACTATTTATCATCTATTCGCCGATGTTAGGGTTTGCTGTATACTCAGCCCCTCTCCCTGTGGTTTTGCTTGAAGCGGGTGGTGCTACATTGGGAGGGCCTAGAAACTTTGGAAGATGGGACTTAGCTGGAATTAGTAGCAAACCAAAAGCAAGCCTCCCTCTCTTTCCATCTCTTTCTCTATCTCTGTGTCTGTCTGTCTCTCAGTCTCTCTCTCTCACTCCCTCCTCTTTCTCCCTTTGCATGACATCTGTCTGTAATGAAGTAAAGAAACACCTTCACCCCATACTTATGCCACCACAATGGTCTTCCCAAGTGCACAGAGCCAGGTAACCACAGGCAGGCCCCCTGAGGTAGTGAGCCAAAATCCAGCCTTCCTCCCTTACTATTATACCAGACATTTTGGTCTCCAAGATGAAAAAAAAAAAAAAAAAAAAAAAAAACGACCAGGCAGTAGGTTATCTGTAGATATAATATGGCAGAGTGTTCTGCTGTGTGTGTTTACTACTGTATCAATGGTACTGAAAACAGGTTGGTGCCATATAGATCATCACTCTTTAATAAATGGTGAGAGCATCTCCCTCCCCTGGCAGGGCTTTCCTCTTCCCTAACCAGCATCAACCACATACCTTAATAAGTCAGGGGCAAACAGGTAGAAGGGATGCTCACTAAAGACCCCTTATCTCTTTCAGATGAAAGCCCTTCCCAAGTGACTTTATGTTACTTAAATCAGAATTGGAGATTCTATGTTAGATATAGATGTTAGGGATATACAAAAATGTATCTCTTCTTTAACTGCCTAGTAACAGCTAGACAATGAAAAACACCAATTCCAAGCAAGCTCTCCTTTAGAAACAAATAACTAAAACCAATGGGCAAAATAGGTAGCATTAAATTCCCAGCTAAACCTGAAATGAAGTGTAGGGGTTTCACCATTGATCACAGCCTCCTTCCAAACAGGAACTCTAAGGTTGTAATTATTCTGAGAAGACAAGTTTCAAACAGCTTTCCCTGCCAATACCGCCGATTGCAGTGATAGATGGCTTCATGACTCTAAAGGGCTTCAGGGCATCAATAAGTCTTCTGCCTGAATCTGCTCCATTTCTGATGAAGTTTCACACTCCCTCGAGATCTCAATTTAGGCACCAAGCACTGTCTGCAGAGACTTTTCTTAATATGTCTATTACATTGAGGCACCTATTGGCATCCTACCAATGTATGCACAGATATAATTCCAGTTCACAGTCTCTGTTCAAACTTGACTCTTCTTACAAGCTTAATTCACTCTGCAGAAAATAGAAACAGGTGGCTTCTAGAAAGTCACACGGTTTTCTCCCAAATAAAAGTTTGATTCACAGATGGGGAATTCCACTAGGAAAATTCTATTAGGAAAATGACAGCATTGAGTGGCTGTGTCAGGCTAAAGGACCCAGCTTAGGTGGCCATCATCTTGCTACATTGTCCTTCTTCCTTGAATATAGACTAATGACTGTCAGAAACAGCAGCACAAAGAATTAGAGCTATCAGCTATTTTCTCTTGGCAGTAAAACAAATCCAACTTGCTGACCAGAAAGCTTGCTGAATGAAATTTCTTAGAATCCCATTTATTTTCCATTTCATTTAGAGTCTTGGTGTATTACTAACATTCATTTGGAGCAAAGGAATGCATATGTTCTCTTTCTTATATTCTTCCACTTCAAGTCTTAAAAGCTCCCCCATTAGATACTCACCCTCTTCAATGAGGATGTGATTTCTTGGTTATAATGTAGGTTCTGTCTCCCTCATTCCCTCCCCAGTAACTGCAAGCACATTGAAATCCTAGTTACATACTGCTTGCAGTAGCTGGGAGCTGCTAGGCTAGAGGGTTTTTAGCTTTACCATTGTTGCCTGGGATTACACCATGAATGCCAGACCATCTGTCAGGGAACTGCTGCCAAGAGTGGATATTTATCTGGCTTCTCTGTCAATTTAAGAGGACTTAGCAAGTTGGCCACCTGCCAGCAGCTACAGAACCAACCTTCAGAGAGATGACTGCCGAGGAAATGACTGAAATGGTACAATTTTAATCTCCCTTTTCATTTATCCAATTTCTGCACATCTGCACATAATGAAAGAGAAGCCGAGTCAACCCCCTCTGCACCTCCACACCCATTCATAATGGTTCTCTCTCTTCCCTTCCACCACTTTCTTCCTGTCCTGATCCCATCCATCAAGGTCCAGCAGAAATCAAAACCACAGTAGAATCACAGTATCATTTCTACCTTTTGTACTCTTCCTGCCCACTGGCTTCAAATATTTATTAAGTACCTACTGCATATTAGACTGCTATTGCCAGATACCTAGCAGATCGTGCAGAGCTCTCAGACAGGAATGCAAAAGTGGCTATAATTCATTAATCTTCTGCCAAGCGTCTACCCTATAATATCCACGAAAAACTCATTGCAAAAAGCAGGAATGAAGCAAATTTCTAATCAAATATAAGGTTGGGAGAAACACAAAAAATATTTATTGAGTTTTCCAATGGGGCGGGAGCGTAGAAATAAAACAAGCAGACACAAGATGTTAAAGTCTAGCACAGGATCAGACAAAACCCATTTAAATTTAGATAAATTCTTAATAAATGGTAGAGTTGATATGTCTGAAGGAATGATTTGAAGTATATGCGTGTTTGTAATAACTGGATTGTCTAATGCTTCATTTCTTTTGAACACTAATAGAAAAGAAGTTTTAAAAGGGGTCTCATGAAATTGTCATATTTTAGTCTACAATAATCCCCTACTAAATGCAGTTTCAATTTCTGTGGTTGCAGTTACCCATGATCAATTGTGGGGGAAAATATATCAATTAGTCTATAGATAATCCATAACTTTAAAATTACTTGTTAATCTGAGTATTATGATAAAATTGTGTGATGTCCAACTCTACCTTCCCAGGATGAGAACCAGCTCTTTGCCCAGTGTGACCATATGGTATACACTACCAGCCCATTGACTACATAGAAGTCATCTTGGTTATCAGACCAGCTGTCCTTATATCAAAATGTTTGTGTTCAAGCAACCCTTATTTTATTTAGTAGTGATTCCAAACTGCAAGGATATGGATGCTAGGGATATTTTATAGTGTAGCGTTACAGTTATTCTGTTTTATTATTAGTTATTGTTATTAATCTCTTTGCATGACAAATTTATAAGTTAAATCTGATCATACTATTTATGTACCAGAAAAGCATAGTGTACACACATATATGCTTTGCTTAATATTGTACACGGTTTGGGGAATTGTACAAGTGTTCACTGAATGTATCCTACCACAGATAAAAAGAAATCACTGTCTTTAATGAACAGATTAACTTTTGTGGGAAGACTTTGGATGTAAAATAGAATTATAAATTTGGCAGATTGTCTTAGACACAGGAAATGTTTTAGAAGACCAGACTCATCAGATATGGGGTTGTTATGGTAGGAGAACAGCTTTCCAATGCCTGCCGGAAACATCTACTTTTACTGAACACAGGCCACTTCTTGCTGGGATTACACTGATATCTTTGAGAAGTACATGGGAGGGAGCAGATCTGTCCCTCCTGGACAGCGATTGTGAGGCACTGTAGAATCAAACTGGCTTGCACTGCTGGTACTCTGAGTATAGCCACTATTGCTGGCTTTGCCTGAAGTCCAGGAGGTTCCTCTGGGGAGGGTGGATGTGCTGGTAAGAATACGCCATGGGCACATAAGGGAGAAGAGTCACTTAGCGTGGGCTCTTATAATTTGGTAAAATGGAATCTCCCAGGGAGTTTATAAAAATAACCAGTAAGTACATTACATTCCAGGAATTTTCACTGTATTGCACAACAAAACAGCATCAGTTTAGGACTTGTTAAAACATTTCCAAAAGCTTTAGAACTAACTCATGGGCCCTTCCGTCATGCATGATGGAATGTTGATGGACCCTGACTTCTGCAAATACTGCAATAAAGACGAGGTGATTTCAAGACCCAATAGAAAGGAGAGATGGGAAAATGACCTCCAAAACAGATACATAAACACCAGAACTCTCAGCCTTTCAAATTGTGGGGCAATCAGGACAAAACTACAAATGGCAAAGAGTTATCCCTTCAGAAGTCACAAGGACCTTCAGGCAAAGGAAATAAAATAATGATGACCAAGCAAGAAATAAGTACAAAGGACATCCAGGAGCTGTTGACCAAGAGCAGAACAAAGTGACACTTATCTAGAAATATTCAAACACACACAGAAAGGTTGATGATGAAGGGCTTTAAAATAGTGTTAAACCCTCGATGGTAAAAATGTAGGTCAGTCCTTTCTCAGACTTCAGAATAAAAATAAAATTCAATGGTAAGCCAGAAAAGTCACTCAAATATTGTCTAGCATCTATCACTAATACCATTTACTACTATCTATTTATTAGCACTTAACAGATGTAAGTTTTATAATTCTTTTAGACATGTTAAACTAAATATGCTTGATTCATATATGTTCCATGTACTGACATCACAGGAAGTAAAAGCCAAATAAAAAAACAAATGCATCTACTCCAAGACGGGTAGCCTGGTCACTTCATGTTAAGATATATCTACCTATTTCACCATGAAGAAATAACTATTTAAAAACTTCATGTCTATCTCACAAATTTGTTAAATTTTTATTACGTGGCTTGTGTTTGTGTTCATGTGTCTGTGCACACATGTGTGTATGTGTATGTGGAGGCCAGAGGTTGACATCAAGTATCTTCCTCAAGTACTCTCCACCTTGGGTTTCAAGACACAGTCTTTGAATGAGTCTAGAGCTCACAATTTGGCTAGGCTGGCTGTGAAGCTGGCCCCAGCCTTGAGATTACAGGAACATTCTATAGCACTCAGCTTTTTATGTGCGTGCCAGGGATCCAAACACAACCAACTCCTCATGCTTTTACATTGAGCAATTTACCAACTGAGCCATCTCCACAGTTCAGAAGTTCTTATAAACATGAGTGAAGATACTTTTGTACCAATGACCCCCATGAATTTGTTCCCACGGTGGAGAAAGCTTGCAGTTCTGTAAATTTGAGAGTTAAGTTTAGTTTTTGGTTTTTTTAGTTTTGTTGTTTTCTTTTCTTTTTTTTTTCAGAACATGCCCAAGTATAGTCAAAAAGCAAACATGGCTAAGTGTCACAAGATGACAAAATTTTTACAACTGCTTAAAACTACATTGTGCAATTTGCTGATAAAAATCATGGTATTTCTCTGTCTGCAGCCGAGAAAATGCAAAACAAAACCAGAACTCCAGTAGCTGTCTCATCTTAAGGGTAAAGGACACACACTCCCCAAAGCATGCATCCAGGCCAGGTATTTCTAATAACTAATCTCCATGAACTTTCCATGAAATGCTTTAACAAGCTTGATTTAATTCTACCTCCTTCCTCTGGTCCCACCCACACTGGACTAACTCTACTTAAGTTCTCTGCCTCTCTCCCAGAATGACCAGGACCTCAGGGCTTGAGTCTTCTAAGAACTTATGTAATGATGTGATGTTCATTAATACCTTTCCTCTGTATGCAAAGTCTCATAAAAAAACATATCTATAGAGTCTCAAAGTGGGTTTTGATCAATATGACCTTCTAAATCCAAGGATTGTTGACATAACTTTCTGATTGTCCTCTGTGTTCCTGCCCCCAGTCAATTCTTCAAAATGCAGCCACTCTGCTCTGTGTTCTCCCTCCATTTAATCTCTATTCCAAGTGCAGTCTGTAGAACTGTAGCTTCTGGACCCTTGAGATTTGTTAGTGGTGCAGATTCTCAGAACCAATGCCAGCAGACCTTTATCAGAAATGGCTTACACAAGAACTCCCATGAATTTATGTTGAGATTAAAATCAACAATCATGACCCTTAATAACCTGCCCCACAGAATTCTGAGGACAATGACCATTTGCAATGGATATATTTAGATATATTTAACTTTTCTATACTTGTTTATTAGTCATGATTTTACAAATGGTGGTAGGTGGTGTGGTGGTTTGAATGAGAATGACCTCATAGGAACATATTGAATTATTAGTCTCCATTTGGTGGAACTATTTGAGAAAATTAGGAGGTATGACCTTGTTGGAGGAAGTGTCACTGTGCTCAGGCACTGAGGTTTCAAAAGACCAGTGTCGTTCCCAGTGTGCCTCCTGCCTCTAGTTCTCTCAGCTGTTCCTGCCACCATGCTTTCACTCTGCGATCACAGACTCTAACCCTCTGGATCTGGAACCCCACTTAAACACTTTATTTTATGTATTACCTTGATCATGGTATTTTATCACAGCAATAGAAAAGTAAGCAACTAAGAAAAGGAACAAGAAAGACTATGAAAATAAATGATTAATAAATTAATTTCCCCACTATTTTATATCTGTGCCACATCTTCTGGTTATCACAAACTCTCTGAAAGCTTTTACTGTAATATATATATGTATATATATATGTATATGTATATATGTATATGTGTGTATTTTACTTTTTACTATATATTTTACCATATTTTTTACTTTTTACTATATATTTTGCTATAATTATAAGTATATATACATATATACTATATACTTTTTCCTATATATTTCACTGTAATTCCTATGCATATTATTTCCCTTCTACAGCTCACTCAGACCTCCACTTAGGGTCAGGTTCAGATTTTAAACATGCTTATTGCATATTTCCAGCTTCACAGAGCCATACCAATAAAAAGCAACCATAGCTAATTATCTTCTACTTTACAATGCCTTTGTTTTCCTACTATAAAGGATAAAATTGATTGTGCCCACTAAAGAGATTTCCAGGTGAATTTAATAATCATACGCATCTCACAAATTTAATTCTAACAGCATTTTAGATGGCCCTTCCCGCAAGCATCCAACTCTTTGAAATGAGATACTGCTATCCTCTATGTCCTATCTCAGCAGACTGCTGTGGGATGTCTTTCTGTATGCTGTGAATACATGTGGCTCCCACTGGATAATAAATAAAACTGTGCGGCCTATGGCAAGAAAGCTTATAGCCAGGTGGGAAACCCAAGCAGAGAGACAGAAAGAAGAAGGGTGAAGTGGAGAGAGACGCCAGCCGCTGCCCAAGGAGCAACAAGATGCCAGCAGACTGGTAACACCATGGCCACATGGCAACGCCATGGCCACATGGCAACATATAGATTAATAGGAATAGGTTAATTTAAGATGAAAGAGCTAGTTATCAAGAAGATAAAGCCATAGTCCATACAGTTTGTATAAGCCTCTGCGTAATTATTTTATAAGCAGCTGCTGGACAGCAGGGCTGGGCAGGGCCGAGAAACTTCCAGCTACAGCAGACATTTTTGCACTTGCATTTTGTTACTGTATCTTATTTTTTGTGGTGTGTATGTATATACATGTGGGTAATATATAGTGTGTATATATGTATGTATGTATATGTATATAAAACACATGTGAGTTTGCAAGGATACAAAGGCCAGAGGCAGATGCCAGATGTTTTCCTCCATTACGCTGCTTTATTCCTTTGAGACAGGGTCTCTCACAAAACCAGGAGCTCCTCATGTTGACTACACTGGCTGGTCACCAAGCTCCCAGGATCTATCTGTCTCTGCTTGTTAATGCTGGGGTTACAGGCAAGCTTAGCTATGCCCAGATACTTGCTGGCCCCTAGGGATTCAGATGCAGGTCCTCGTGATTTCAGAGTAAGTGTTCTTATCCCTGAGCCAGTCCCCTATCCCTTGACAACGCGTTTTAATCTCCATGTTTATGTCTGGGTGGGGCCCTCGTATTGGCAGCCTAACAGACATAGGATTTAGCAGTGAACTGAAAAGTCAAAGGACCTCTAAATTCTAATGTATGTTACTGGGAATTCTAATTTCCAAATTACTTTGGAAGCAATAATTGGAGCTTGGGCCTTAATTACAACAAAATATATAAATAAATATTTTTGCTACTTTGCAGCCATGTGAACATATTCATATCCCTAGGTGGAAAGTTTTGTTTACATTCATATTATTGCTACTTGTGTTTAATTCCCAGGGACTGGGGAAACCTGATATATTTTACAGCTGGGAAGATACTCAATCGGATTGAACATTAGCCCACTCAGCACACTAGGCACTTGCTCTTGAATTTCAAAGGAGTTAAAATTATGCTTGAAGTGAAGGCTGAATGCTACATTATCTCTTTTATTCCAGTTTGAAAACATATAGGAAACGGGTGAGTGAAAGAGAACGGTGAGCCAGACTGGATCTTGGGGCCGAGGACAAGAGGGGCATTGTGCTGGCCCACAGCATAAGCCAGGTGTGAAAATGTTTAGTTAGTTACATTAGAAAAATTAAATTGAAAATTATCATTGATTGAAAAAGAAATAGATGCTCACATTAGCACTTTCTCTAAGAGGGTGTGATATTCCTTTCCCTGAGATGACTTAGTTGTCAGTAAGTGTAACACTGAATCAGATGAAGCAACACAAAGACCTTGCCTGGTTCCTGGCTTACGGAAGGAGACTGGACTCACACCAAGTTTCCACATGGAGAGTCTGTCTGTCTCCCTGACTCTGAGAAGTCGCCAGCTCCCCTGGTCTTCTGCCTTTCTGGCTGCATGAGTCAGGAATCCAGTTCCTGCAGCTGATCAGCCCTGCTGGCTTTCCTCCTGCCCATCTAGCAAGGGAAAGAATAGTACCCAAGCCCTTGACTCAAGTTCCATTTCTACCAGTGCCAGATGCTGGTTGAATTTTGTTGGGGGCACTCACAGGCCAGGCAGATGCTCTTGACTTAGGGTGTGTTGGGGGAGGGTCTGATATGTGTGTGTGTGTGTGTGTGTGTGTGTGTGTGTGTGTGT
>CABHPR010143910.1:1848-18461 GCA_902168415.1 Peromyscus melanophrys | reverse complement strand
TCTCTCTCTCTCTCTCTCTCTCTCTCTCTCTCTCTCTCTCTCTCTCTGTCTCTCTCTCTCTGTGTCTCTCTCTCTCTGTCTCTCTCTCTGTCTCTCTCTGTCTCTGTCTCTGTCTCTCTCTCTCTCTGTCTCTCTCTCTCTCTCATTGTGTGTGTGTGTGTGTGTGTGTGTGTACTATACATGTGTTCAGATGCACATAGGGTGTGGAATACATGGCTTCAGGGTTTTTGTTTTTGTGGTGAAGATTTTGATTTTGTTTGTGTGTGTATGTGTGTTTTGCCTGCTTAAATGTCTGTATTACATGTGTCTGGTGCCCAAGGAGGTCAAAAGAGGACACTTGATGCCCCAGAACTGAACTTGCAAATGGTTGTTAACTACCATTGAATTGAACCTGAGGCCTCAGGAAGAGTCACAAATGCCTTTAACCACAAGCCATCTCTCTAGTCACTCCACTCTAGTTTTGAAATGGAGTCTCTCATTGGTCTGGAGCATGCTCATTATGCTAGTCTGGTTGGCCAGGGAGCCCAGGGGATATGCCTGTCTCCACCTCCCCAGGACTTGGATTGTAAGCACAGAGCCACCAAGCCCAGCTTTGCTCATAAACTTAGGTCCTGATATTTTAAGGCAAAAACTTTACCAACTGAGTGATCTCTCTAGTCGCTCCCATCTCTTTGAGATAGTCACTGGTATTCAGGCAAGAAGGCTCTGCTCTGAAGGCATTATATCACTCACTCCCCCTCCAAAGGCCACACCTCTAAGCTTCTTGCTTAGATTAATTCTACCTCCTTCATATTTCACAATATGGATTCAAACTGAACAGCAAGTAGAAGATACCAGCCTTGTTCACTGGTGACTATAACTGTGGCCCAAGAAAGTAGACAACAGGCATGGCTAGAGTTCACATAGCCAGACCACCTAACAAGATAAATGTCTGTTTGTTAGAGGCCTCCTTAGGAGCAGCCTCAGAAACCTCAGAGCTCTGCTGTTTTCAGAATTGAATCACGTCCATATCCTTGTGTCAATTCTGGCAAAATGAAATTAGCACCAACAAAAGAATGAAAAGACAGGAGACTGCAGTGTGCAAATTATTTAAAATGGGCAAGGCAAAGGAGAGGCTACCAGTGTGCTGGGAGAAGAGGGGCGGGGGCAGGAACTGACTTCAGCTGGGCTGACCTCTATTAGAACTGTAGGAAAAAGCCTTCTCATGGAGAAGTCTGCAGGTTGGTAAGCACTGCTCATTCTGCGGCTTTCATAACTAATGTGGTTAACATTAAAGAACGTGAGTGTGTGCAAGCTAAGTGCACACTCAGGGCTAGCTTTGCAGCTTTCATTTACATTTCCAAGTAACTCAGAACTGAAGTATGATTTCACACTGTTAACATGACGGAACCTAGAGCAAGATGCATACACACTGTACTAATCTTGATTCTTGTCTATAAATCTAAAATTAGTTCAATAGATTTAAACCGTTTTTCATGGGGACCCATCTTTTCTTGTGTATTTGTAAATCAAATATAAAACTTCTAAGAGCCTGTATTGCTCTCCTGGAACGCATTTTAGTTTTGTTCTACAAGATGCTACTGGTGTGCATATGAACGAACACACACTCCCATGTAGCTTCTCGGGTGTCTTGATAAAGGAAATTACACGCCAGTTACTAATAAAAGGCATTTATTATATGTGTGTTTATATTCTTTAGCTATCAAAATAAGTGAAAGAAAATTAATGATGAACATAGCATGCATCATGAAATGTTTATTGCCTGTTGAGTGTTATTATGAGTGAATTGGTGATTCCCGAGAACATTTTTTAACATATTCGTATATGTATGTATATCATATATATGATATACATATACATGACTCATTTAAAAGAATTTCAGTATTCCCCCAAAATAAAATTCCAGACACTGAGTAATTGGCTTTCATTAAGATTTCCTCAATTAAATACTTGCTAAATAGGTTATTAGTGATCACTTAGTGAATCTATAAAGGAACTTGTAAGAACGTGGAACTTGCCATGTAATGGGCTCTCTATTCATGGTTATTACTACTGCAAGGAGCAGGGGATGTGATAGATAGGTTGCATTTTGCTTAATGTTTGCTTTGAGGTATTTTATTGTTCTAAATAGGTAGTAAATGTCCATTTAAAAAGAAAAGCAATCGTCAGCAAGCTGCATAAAAAATAACTGGAGGACTGTCTATATTTCTCCCAGTTTTAATCAAGTAAGCGAAAGCAATCACCCTCAATCATGCTGCACTGTAGCATCACTTTTGAGTGGAGCCAAGCTGACTCCTGTGTAAACCACAGCAGGGCAGATGAGAAGCAGGCCCTGAGAACCAGCGTAGAGAAGCAACTTGCAAACTCACAACCAAAAGGTACCCCTCTACCTTCCTTTCTCTCTCTCCCTCTCCTCTTCTACTAATTCCATTTCTTCACCATTTCTTTCTCCAAATCACTGTCTTTCCCAAGTCTAAGCTGATTTCAAGTTAAACAATTTTCCAGCGGAACAGAAAGATTATAGAAGGTTGTGCACACCCAATATAGTATCTACATCTATATTGAAAACCTCTCTTTTTTGTTTGAAGACACAACTCATATTATGCCCAAATTATACCATTTAAAAACTTAAATTTGAAAAGTAATCTTTGAAGCTGGGCAGCAGTGGCACACACCTTTAATCCCAGCACTCAGGAGGCAGAGCCAGGAGGATCTCTGTGAGTTCGAGGCCAGCCTGGGCTACAGAGTGAGTTCCAGGACAGGCTCCAAAACTACAGAGAGAAACTCTGTCTTGAAAAACCAAAAAAAAAAAAAAAAGAAATTTTTGAAACCTAAATACTTATACTCAAACACTCTTAATAATGTATTTAATTGGATCTACTCTGTACTTAACAAAAACAAATGTAGTTTTATAACCAATAGCAAGCAACCAACTTCCAGTTCTACAGAATGGCATGGCATGGGTAATATTGAGCAGAGAAATGCAGATTCCAGTGGCAGCCTTCTTTTCTAAAGCATGGAAGAGCTAGGTAGAGATTCATACATTTTGTTTAGAAAATATATGTAATACCAAGATTAGATCACTAGAGAAATGAATTAAAATGTGATGGTTGTAACTGGAAAACAAAGTTCCCACTACATACATCTTCTTTTGTTTTGTGTGCTTGTTTGCAATAAAAGTAAAACAAGGCTGATTTCCATTAAGGGGTAGTATTATATAAAATTGAGAGAGCTTCTCTGGTTTATATTATTAATCCAATGGGAAACAGGTAATCTGGTTTGCTAATAAATGAAGTTGAGGGCCAGTGCAATGGCTCAGCAGGTAAAGGAGTTTTCCGTGCAAGCTTGGGAACTGGAGTTCAAGCTCCATAACATGAGCAAAGGTATTAGAAATCAACTCCACAAAGTTCTCCTCCAGTCTCCACATGTGTGTCATGGCATACATGCTCATGTGGACACATGCAGTACATTAATAAGGTAAAGACAACGTTGTGTTTAAATATTACTAAATATTACTGTTAAATCTCATCAAGGGTCTGGAGAATTGTTGGCCTTTGCAGGATCTTCCCTGCTTATGAACTGTTTCAACAGAAATGATACTTCCATCGCAAGTATACAGAAAACCATTCATCAGGTCATTGTTCAACCAATGTTTAGTGAATTGACTCTGCTGAGTGATGGTGCTGAGACTGAATGAGAAATACAAAGAGACAGCCGTCCTGATCTCATGGGACTCTGTAGCATGGAATGGGAAGGAAAGTATTGGGGGGAAAATGCTTTTGACTAGAGAATTGCAGCTAGAAGTAGACACAAGGAAAAGCTTGGCAGAAAAAGTCATGTCCAAACAGTGGGAAGGAGTTAACCAATGAAATGGAGGAGAAATGAACTTAGTGTAGAATAAAGCAAAGACAAATTTATGCAAACAGAGCAAGAGTTGGATGGAAGAGAAAAAATGGGATGTCAGTCTATATGAGACTATAGCCAGATGATGATTTTTAACCAAATAATCACTAAATGGAAACCCTTGATAGAGAAATACGCTATCATTAAAATGACTCTGAGTTCAAGGCCAGCCTGGTCTACAGAGTGAGTTACAGGATAGCCAGGGATACACAGAGAAACCCTGTCTCAAAAGCAAAAACAAAAACGAATTTAAAATGACTCTGACAATAAGAATGAATGAAGTCAAATGAAGTCAAATGAATGGTCACATTTATGTCACAAAATAGATTTCACATCCTAAGATGAGAAGTGAATAGCAGAAAGCATGCAAAGGTCACAGGTTACAGAGTGGGAGATTGGGAGGCTCACCATTCTTATACCAAAGGCAAGTTAAGGGACCATTTCAGTGCATTATCCAAGATTTGGCAATCTTAGGCAGGATTTTCCTGAGCAGCGGGTAGCATGCTATATACTTAAGATATTAAAAAAAAACCCACATCTTTAAGATTGTTGGATAGACAGTGGTGGAAAGGGACTCATGGCTTGATGTCATCTTTTGGCAAACAGGTCGACGGCACTGATATTCCATCAAAATACTAGAAAATACTAGAAGACACAAAGCAGCAAAAAACTTCAGAAACATGTATTATTTAGGTAAGACTCAGATGAACATGAAAGATGAGATTAATATTTACAAAGACCCGGTAGTAGGTCTACAGTATGCCTTCAAGTAGATAATCAAACCTGCCACCTGGTCCTCTGCAATGACAGATCTTCCATGCTGTGGGAAAAGCACTGTTGAGCACTTAACCACACTGGCCATAAAAAAGGAGTTAGCTCTCTCCTATGACTATAATGATTTCCACTAAAAACTGTGTTTGTTATTCACACCAGGACATAAAGAATCAGGTGTTGGCAAGGAGTGGTCATTCCCTGAAACTCTGGCCTTTGGAGATGTGAATTTAGGAAATGTTCATACCATGCTGGGGTAGGAGAAAAGCAGGAAAAAAAAAACAAGGCAGAAATTGGAGTGGCATGGGGAGATTAGGAGATATGATTATTGATAGCCAATTGAACCCCATTTTTCTTTACCTTACTAGTTTCTATTATTTCTAAATATTTCCATAATTTTTGTCTTAAGTGCTGTAGTTTGATCTTTTATTGTGTTTGGTGAATGAAGAGGAAACCTGAGGCACAGTCAGAATTGGTTAGTTATAGAAGAACAGAAATAATATCCTCAGCTTATACTAGTTTTGACATTAAGTGAAATGGTCCAATGTATACCAATTAGTTGAAATAAATTATAAGGAACACTACATGTTGGTGTGATACCCTTCTTTAAGGACCTCCCAAAGAGCTGGAAAGAACTGAATCCATTTAAAAGGTCTAACTTCCTCTATCTTGAAATATGAGCTCAACCTATCTTTCATTGAATGTTGAAGGGACAGCAAGCACCTGAAAGCATTATGGATTAGACTGAGGTCTGTCCTGCTTTCATAGAACTACCTAGACTTCAGTGTAGCATGAATCTTAGAGAGTCTTATTTAAAAAATCAAACCCGGGGCCAGTTATTGGGGTGAAATGCTGGATGGTCAGAGAGACAGAACAAGCCACAGCCACCTCACCTCACCAGTTCCTCAGCTGGTCCTGTTTCCTCAGACTGGAAGCTTCTGTGTCCTCATCCCAATGGCTCTCAGCTGAACTGCTGCTAGAAGCCTGAAAGCTTAACCAGCCAAATGCCTAACCAGGCCAAGTGCTTCTAGTTTCTGGTCCTCACGCCTTATATACCTTTCTGCTTTCTACCACCACTCCCTAGGATTAAAGGCTTGCTTTCTGGGATTAAAGGCGTGAGTCACCATGCTTGGCTATATCCTTGAACACATGGATTTCTGCCTCTGGAATGCTAGGTTTAAAGGCGTGTGCTACCACTGCCTATCCTTTATGTTTAATATTGTGGCTGTTCTGTCTCTGACCCCAGATAAGTTTATTAGCATGCACAATATTTCGGGGAACACAATACCACACTTCAGAGGGGAGATTCTACATGTTTTCCCATTCCTATTGCACTAATGTTAACCATCTATATGGAAAAAATGTGTGTGTGTACATGTGTACACTACAATCTGTTTTTTCAATTAGTTGCAATTACATGTGTATAGTGTTAATAATGTAAGAAAAATGTTTTCCTTAAAATTATACAGCAAAAGATGTTTGTGTTACTTTTGTAGCTTGACTTCCATTTCTAAGCCTCAATTTTATGATGGAAGCAGACGGAAAGGGATGAATTGCCATGAAGAAATTTTTAGAGGCATTTGAACACTGTATCAATTTCATACATCATAAAATCCCAACCATGATAAAGCCAAAGTGTGTTAAATCTCTACTAAGGAAGACATCAGGAAAAATGAAAGATTTTCTTCCCTTGTACAAATCAAAGATGGAAGAGGTATGTAGACAGAAATTGTGATACCATTCAAGAGCAATCATCACATGGTTTTTATCCATTCATCTGTTGATAGGCACACTTAGATAGATCCATTCCTTGGTTGTTATGAATCATGTTGCCAATCTTTCTTTGTCCTGCTGATTTCATTCTCTTTGGACATAAACACAGGTGTGAGTTTTCTGGATCATATGGTAGTTTGATTTTTAATGTTTTGAGGAATTGCTCTCCTATTGTCTACAGAGACTATACAAATTTATATTCTACCAAGAGTGTGCAAAGGCTCATAGATAAATCTGTAAAATATCCTATTAAGTGAAATAAACCCGATACAGAAAGACCAAAACACTCTTTCTGAATCTAACTCCCAACAGAATCTATGAAGGCTGAATGCCTGGAAGTAGAGTATAGAATGGCAGTTACTGGAGGCCAGTGGGAATAAGAAGATAAAGGTAAAAATATTGTTTAAAGAATACACATTTTTAGCTAAACATGAGAAATAAATTCAAGAGATCTTAGGTACTGCCTGATGACCACAGTTAATAATATACAACACTCCTTAAAAATACTAAATGAAATTAAAGAAGTACCATCATAAAAATCTATATGAGATACATATCTCAGTAGTTATAATCATTCTATTATGTATGTAATATAATGTATACATTCTTTAAAACCTTATGTTGTATACAGTGTGTGTGTGTGTGTGTGTGTGTGTGTGTGTGTGTGTGTGTAACTTTTTAATGTGAATAAATAGGTAAGAGGCTGGAGGGTGACCAAGCAATTAAGAGCACACACTAGTCATGCCAAAGACTCTAGTTTGGTTCCCAGCACTCACATTAGGCAGTTTACAACCTTCTTTGACTTCAGTTCCAGGTGATTCAATGCCCTCTTCTGTCCTCTGTGGGCCCTTGCACTCATATGCACAAACCCACCACCCCATGCCCATCCACCTCCACAAACATATATAATCAAAATGTAAAATAAATCTCAATAAATAAGCATGTAAAAATATCAACATTGTCACCAACATTTCTTAATGTAAGTTGCACTTAATTTGCAATATTTTTGTTCAGTATTTTATCTGGGAAACAAAATACTTTTTTTGCTATCTCTGGCTCATTTTCTTTCACATAATCATAATCTTTTTTCCAGAAGATGTTCCTTTCCAATTATTCATCAAGTGCCATAAATTTCTACTAAGAAAAGTTGGCCAAATATTCTCAGCAAATGAAAAAAGTTATTACAAAGTCTCATTCGATCCTGACAGCCATTTGTAATCATCTTCTTTTAATATGCATTTGGGAAGAACAGGTCATTTCAGAGCTCAATTAAAAAATTAATTTGTTCCTGTTGAAAATGTAGAGAGACATGAATCATTTATAACAGCTTATTTTGAATAAAAAACATGAATTCATTCAACAGAAACATAATTTACCAGAAAATTTATTACACGGGCAGCTTGGAAGCAGATGTGTTGGTTCAACGGGTGTAAAGGCATGTCTAGCATCAATGCACGAAATAAGGAAATAATTTTATTAAAAGCAAACACAAATTAGTCTGGCATGTTACAAAAAAATGTGATAAGAATAGGTCTTTCTTGCTCCAAGCTTGATAAAATAAAAATTAATGACTTAATGGCTTTAAAAAAAAAAGCATGGTTTGCACTTCTAATTTTCAAAGAGGAAAAGCATGAGTCAAGTTATTGAAGTTTCCATTCTTTTCACAAGAGACCTCTAGAGGGAAGGATTAGACAGATGCTAGCTATGGGAGGAAGTGAATTTGCTTTGTGGCTGATTTACTATTTATATGTGATCATTGTAAGGAAACTAAGGCCAATCTATACAAAGAAATGGATTCAACACAATACATCTGACTCCAGAATAAAGAGACAGGCTTATTAAAAATCAGTAGATTTTGCACACAGTAGTTACACTTCTGGATCACATGGTAGTTCCACTTTTAATTTTTTGAGGAACCACTATACTGTTTTCCATAATGGCTGAAGTAATTTATATTCTACCAACAGTGTGTAAGGGTTTGTGGATAAATTTGTAAGACATTGTGTTCAGTGAAAGGAGTATGAGAATACAGATTTCTTTCTAGTAAAGATCACCAACCCCCAAACCCCCCCCCAAAAAAAAATCCTGGGATTAAAGATATCAAGACCAGCTAGACAAGCAGATTCTAAGAAGTGGAAATACAGCATCATGTTCACAGAGCTGTTCAGAGTCCAGTCCCCACTACATGAGTGTGTCACCTTACAGAGCAAAGGAGATCCAGGTAGCCCAGAAAATGCAGGATATGGATTCCATGACTTTGAGGTAGGAAAACTATCCTGGATTGTGTGATTGAATGAATTGTAGGGTCAGTGTAATCAGAAGGTTTGGGGAAGGGAAGTCTGAGAATAAAGTGATTTGAGAAGGACTGGAATTGCTGCCTCTGTCCTTGACAAGAAAGTAGGGACTGTGAGAACAGTTGTAGGCAATGAGTAAAATAAGCTGGAAAGGTAAGAGGACAGATTCTCTTGAGTTTTCTACCACGCCTTGGCCTTAGCCCAAGGAGACAGGCTGTGGAGTTCTTAAGTGTAGACTTACAAGATGAGAAATCCACCCAGTGGAAAATCATGATGCTGTCAGGACTTGTTACAGCATCAATATAAAAAGTAGTAAAGTGTGCTGAGATGATCAGTCAGTAAAGCACTTGTCTTGAAAGCATGAGGATCTGAATTTGATCACCACAACCCATGAAACAAAACAAAAGCAAACTAAGAAAACCCAGGTGTGGCAAGCATGTGCTTGTGATCCCAATGCTGAGTGGCAGAGCCAATCAGACGACTGGGGCTGGCTGGATGAGTACCTTGCTTATCTCCCAATCTTGCTGGGATAGTGAGGATTAGAAACTCTTCCTAAAGTGGTCACTTCCAGAAACTTCCATTTAAATACAGATTATAAGCCAGTGTGAAGTTTCTCACTCCCATGAAATAATTAACAAACACATCTGATACCTGAGTGGTCCTTGCTATGAAAGAAATATATAAAAAAATTAAGGCAGATCTCTGTAAGCTTGAGGCCAGCCTGGTCTACAGAGTGAGCTCCAGGAAAGGCGCAAAGCTACACAGAGAAACCCTGTCTCGAAAAACCAAAAAAAAAAAAAAAAAAGCCGGGCATTGGTGGCGCACGCCTTTAATCCCAGCACTCGGGAGGCAGAGGCAGGCGGATCTCTGTGAGTTCGAGGCCAACCTGGGCTACCAAGTGAGCTCCAGGAAAGGCACAAAGCTACACAGAGAAACCCTGTCTCGAAAAACCAAAAAAAAAAAAATTAATAACCATTCCCACTAAAAGAGGAGACTGGAGTTTGGAGGATAAGTTAGCATTTGAGCAGGAAAAAAAAATTTTTGAAAAACTGATATGATTTTAAAAAAAAGATTAACAGAAAAGAACACTTACTACTAAGATGTTCTACTTAGTAAGTGTCCTACTCTGCTAAGTGGACACAGAGTATTAAACCAACTCCTAATGACTTATAATTATACCCATAATTAGTGCATCTCTCACCCCTCAGCTGAGAAGCTTCTATTTGCAGTAGACAGTGACTATCACAGAGACTCATATTTGGCCAAAGCATAGGAAATAAGAGCATGCAAAGTGCACAGCTCTAAAGCACACACATATAGCACCTCCTCCTCCCAAGGTTCACGGAACATCCAAGAGGAGGATCCAGAAAGAGTCCAAGAGGCAGAAGTAGTGGACGACTCCAAAGAAACAGTGTCCTATGAACACAGCAGGGACACTGCACACATAAAGTGGTTGTGACAGCATGCAAAAGGCATGCCCAAGTTCAAACCAGAATAATTCCCAGAATGGACTTGGGCACACGGTCCTACCCCTGGCCATGGTGCTGTTGGTTATTTTCGGCTACTGGGAGAAAGAGAGACAGTTTTATCCAGAAATGTAGCTCTGGTAAATCAACCAAAATCCAGTGGGAGACCATGCATCCAATAATATTTGGGCAGCACAAATTGGTCTTAATGGGTTAAAATGAAAATAGACAAAAAGTTGGGTGGACAGGGAAGT
This sequence comes from Peromyscus melanophrys, assembly GCA_902168415.1. Classification (NCBI taxonomy): domain Eukaryota; kingdom Metazoa; phylum Chordata; class Mammalia; order Rodentia; family Cricetidae; genus Peromyscus; species Peromyscus melanophrys. Next base: position 8,000 of record CABHPR010143910.1, on the reverse strand, counting down.
GGGGTGGATCTAGAAAGAATTAGGATTGTGGGAATGAATATGACCAAAATACATTGAACAAAATTCCCAAAGAATTAATAATACTTTTAAAAGAAAAAATTGATACATATGTTAAATAAACCAGGAACTGGAAGTGCATTTAAAAAAAAAAAAGCTTAATGTAAAATATAAGAGCTAAGACTAGTCTGTCCATAGAGACACTGGACAGTAAAAAAAAAAAATCTCTTCCAAAACTTAGAGGAAAATGTAAAGTAGACAGAGGAGAAACTTAAGATCTGCTGCCAAAGGGGCAGCAAGATACCAGCAGACCAGTAATGCCACAGCCACGCGGCAACTTATAGATTAATAGAGTGGGTTAAGTTATAGGAGCTAGCTAGCAAGAAGCCTGCCATAGGCCATACAATTGGTAATCAATATACGCCTCTAAATGATTATTTTATAAGTAGCTGAGGGACCCCGGGACCGAGTGGAACCAGAGGAACAAGACTGCAGGGCCAGGCAGAACTGGAAAAACCTTCTGACTACACTTCTAGAAAGAAAGAAAGAAATTGGACGGTGTCAAAGATTAATTTATCCAAAAAGAAGCCTGGCATTTATCCTTGGCTCCAAGAAGAAATCTCTCAGGTCTTCAGTGTCCTATCTGAATTACAGTAGTGGCCCACAACCTTCACACAATGTCAGGGTCACACAAGTCTGAAAAGCAGCTACTTGTAACACAGAACAATGGATGTGACATTTTACCCTAAGCTGGATCACTCTGCTGTAGAAAATATTACTGTGATATTTGCTGAATCTATGAGATTTAGTGTCAATAATATATCATCCTTGGAAGTTTTCATTATCATAAGCCATTTTTGCCTGTGTTGAGGAGGTGGCACATAACCCTGTGAGAGTGGGCACATGCCTAACTGGATAGACATGGAGCTTACAGAACAACCTTGGGTGCTGGTCTTTGTTTTCTACCTATTCTTGGGCAGATTCTCTTTTTTGCAATTTGTCATTGTGTGCAGCAGGATCCCTGTCCAGAGGGCATCTGTGGGAGCAAAGTGGTGATTGAAATGCATTCCACACCTGGTTTTACGCAGGTTCAGATGTACTAACTCAGGTTCTCACACTTACACAGAAAGAGTTTTACTCTGTGAGCATTAATCTACTCCCAAAGTTTTGTATAAATTTTTCATGTAAAAACCCCACAATCACTTAACTCTGAACATGAGCCTTCATTCTTCCTTTTTATTCATTCATTATTTTATGCATATGTTTTTACATAATCTCTAATTAAAAAGCTCAGACTGTCCCAGAAGTCAGCATTTAACCCAGGCTGACTTTGAATTCATGATCATTTGGTTTCAGCCTCCAATCACTGGCATTGGAAATACTATCAATTTCCCAACCTAGAATCTACTGACTGAAGACAAAACTAAGCCTTCAAGTGGAAGGACCCTACCATGATGCTAAGCATACATGTTAGTGAGTTCTCAGTTCTTTCCAAAGGGTACAACTCCCATGCCCCTCAACAGCTGGGCATGGTGTAGACAAAGGGAATAGAGACATTGTATACTGCATCTGAGTTGGCACTGATAACAGATTTACTCTTTCCTTAAAAGCAAAATCGGGGACAGGGAGCAGTCAGGGACCTGAGCTCAACCCATACTACATAAAGCTGGGTGTGGTGGCATGAGCTCAGAACCTCAGTGGTACAAAGATGGAGAAGGACAGATCCCTAGAAACTGGTGATCAGCAGGCCTAGCCTTCTTTGTGAGTTCCAGGCTAGTGAGAGAGCCTGAATGCATAGGACCTGCACAGGTCTGCACTAGATGGGGTCCTAGAGCTGAACGGAGAAGTGGACACACACCTTCATCCCTATAGCCACTTGCAAATGAAAAATTAGTTTCTCCAAGGAGTTCTCACTGGGGAAAAAAGTCCACTCTTGGTGATAGGCTCCATGCCCAGCAGTAGATAGCCAACAAAAAGTGACTCAATACCATCTTTGGAGGTTCTTTGTTTTGTTAATGTTGTCAGGGTATTTTTGTTTGTTTGTTGTTTTAGTTTTTTACCTTATAGGTTCATTGTGTACATATTATGACTTCTGGTTTGGGATTTTAATGGGATTTCTGAGTGTGTGAACATGTGTGTCTCAGCATTATACGTGTTTCTTGTGTCTCTCCTTTAGCTCCTTTTCTTGTTTGTTTTGTCATATTCTGATTTTATGGTTTTTATTTATTTTAATATTATTCTTTAGAGGGCTGCTTGTTTGAATTTAGATGAAAGGGAAGGTGGGAACAAAATGGAAAGAATAGGAGGAGGGAAAACTATAATCAGAATATACTGTATGAAAAATCCATTTTCAATAAAAGAAAAAAAGATGGGAATTACCCAAGGAATGGCATCTGAAGCTCTTTCTGGCATCCACAGGAACACAGTCACATGGCCTATGTTACTGCACACACATGTGCATCCATACATATACCCACAGATGCACAAAGTAAAGTTATATTGGGACCAGGAATAAATGACTTAGGTCTAGCCAATGGACTTATTAGCAGTTATTCCCCTAGTCTCCAAATGTATAAGTGGAATTGACATACCTAATGTTGGTATCTCCACCACTTCAGTCCTTAAACTATTAAAATGATTGATGTCTGACACAGAAACAGTCAAGGTAGAATTATCTGAAAAGAATCACCTACTGTCCCACTGGCCTACATAGAACATCTATGCTAGGTAAAGGGTTGATGTCTAGTGCTATCCTTAAGGGATTGAACATTCAGAGATCTCATGGTGGCTCCAGTCAGCTCACTGATCTTGTTCCAGAACATGCTGGAAATGATAGCAAGGTACCACTAAGGCAAGCATATACAAGCCTCAGTTGTGACTGCTCTGTCAGATGCAGTACTTTTGATAGAATATATTAATTATATGGCCTGAAAAATACACAAATGTGGCTGTTGATCTAAACATCTATCTTTTCTAAATCAATCCCATCAGAATATCTCATTGAAGAAATTCAGGAGCATAACAGAACTGGAGTGCCAGTTCTATGAAGTGTTTTCAGTTGATGTTGGGGTCCTGGCAAGGATGGTGTAGCAGGAGGAAGATGAGTAACAGTTACAGTCATCTGTGGAGGCAGGACCCTAGTCCATCTTCTTATCTCTTGCATGTTTTCCTCAGGAAAAGAGATTCACCCGAGTACTGAAGAACCTGCTTCCAGAAGTCATGTCTGAAGCAGAAAGATCTTAACAGTGCTGTGGGGAAAAACAGTCCTGGTACCTCCATTTCAGGTCTTAAGGCATACATATCCTCCCACGAAAACATTCGGCTTCTGAGTTTTTTCTTCTTTGCCATTTCTTTATGATCTGGAGAATAGATAGGACATACTGAAGACATCGGCTGGAGTCATCTTTTAGCTACTACAAGGATGTGAAAGTCAAATGTCAACTGAGCGAGTTTGTCTTCACTCTTCAAGAACAGCCTAAGCTGCAAAGAGGCACCGATCCAAGCTCACGATCATCAGCACACAGACACCACCAATCATCTGCTCATTACTGTAATGTAAATGTTCAGTCCCTTCACCCAACTCAGAATACCTCCAAAGGGTAATGTTAGCAGGGCCAGCTAATCCCTTATCATTATGGCAGCACAGCCCAAGTTCCCCATCTTACATCAGCCCGCCTCCTGTGTGTATTACATAATACCTAATAACCTTTATAAGTGGCAATTTCTGTCTAAAAATTAACTTTCCAAAGAAGCCATCCTGTGATAGCACATTATTTATAGGCATAGAGAGAGTTAAAGGGAGACAATTAAAGAGCTGAAACAGATGAGGAGAGGAGATGGGCAAGGGAGCACTATTTTCCTTTATAAAATTTGTTAAACTGTTTGATTTTTTAAAATACAATTGTGCATTTTATAATGATTTAAGTATGGTGGTAAAAGATGAAAAAAGATTTTAAAAACATTGCACTGGGGAAACCATACAAATCAGAGTTCAGATTTATTTTTGCTGGAGAATCTTTAAAACTGAGCTCCAGGGAGCCCTCTGATGAACCAACTATCCAAACTCCTTAGCATGTTTCTCCAGACTTTGTCATGTTATTTTTCCCACTTCCTGTTCTTTTGTAGATGCATGAGTGTTCCTCAGTCACACACATCCCACTGTGGAAACACTCAGCTTCTAGATGTTTTTCTTCCTTGCTTCCATACTACCATTCATACTTTGAAAAAAGTGGAGGGCAGGCAGGACATCCTGAAAATGTGTGATGGAGTCACCACGCAGCTGACACAAGGATGTGAAAGCCAATCTTCAACTGAACATGTTTCAGTTTAGGGCGTGACTAATTCATCTTTCTAACAGGAAGTCTATATCTGATGATTCAATAGGTCAGCTATAACTCATGTTATAGATTTCACAAAGTCTACATAGAATACTCTAGGACTGGCTTGGATGGCAGAGCCCTTGCCTTGTAAGCATATAGACTTAAGTTTACTTCCCCAACGTGTTGGGTGCAGAAGTGCACACATGGAATCCCAGCATGGGAAAGAGAGAGGGTGGGATGACTGGGGTGCTCTGGCCAGTCAATATACCCTTCCTGCTCAGCTTCAGCTCCAAAGCGAATGAGAGACCCTCTCTCTAAGGACATGGATGGCCTTCCTGAAGACAGCACTTGCAGTAGTGCCCTGTCCTCCACCCACGTTCATACACTTGCACATCCACAAACATGAATATGTGCACACAGCCAATAAAAATAGGTTCCAATTATAATCGTCTGTCCTGGACTCAAGGACCCTGAAATTGGTAGTTTTAGGGAGAAAACCAAATCTATCAAGGACAATTATTTGTCAAATAACAGTGGATATTCATTAAAAATAGGTGATGGATAAGATCTAAGATCTATAGTCACTCTTGACAAGGGAGCTATGGAGATGCTTTAGGTTTCTCTGTACCATGCAATAACTGTCGCTATCCAGATCCTGGGAACCCTAAGATCAGCTCTATAGAAAACAGATGATTTAGTCACAGCTTAATGGTGGACACCCTGATATTGTCCTCCTGGGAATGCCATTTCACATATTGTGACTTGAACTTCTTATCTGTGAAGCTGAGCTGTCCACACTTTAAGCAGGGTCTGTGCTCCTCTGATCCCATGAGGAATGCTGTTATTTCCAAAGACAGAACCATCCAATGAACAATCTGTTTCAAAGACCTCCTTCCCTGTGGGTGTTGCCTGCCTGTCTTCTGCATCATCCTGTCTTTGTTTGTTTATTTATTTAAACATCTTAAGGATATAAAAAAAACAGTTTTGAAAGTAACACTTGGAAATGGACTTTAAAACTGAGCTATGTTCTAGACTGGAAAAGAGTTATTTTCAATGGCATTTCCTACATAATTAAAATATTGTTTCTCACTGGTGGACCCATTCATTTTGTTGAAGAAGCTCTTTAATGCCATCCATACTCCAGTCTGTAATCAGAGTGCTAAAACTTGGTATTTGGTGAATTTTTGTTGTTGTTTGTTGTTGTTGTTGTTGTTTGTGGTTTTCTTGGAATGTGGTTTGCTTTTAGTGCTTTTTGTTTTGTTTTGGGTGTGGTTTGGTTTTTGAGACAGGGCATCTATGTAAATCCATTCTGACCTTGAAATTGCAGCAATTCTCCTGCTGCCTCTGCCTCCAAATCTATTATTAAGATTAATAGTGCACTGCCACGCCCACTCTTTAGATGAGTTTTACCATCAGAGAGGAGTATACTATATTCTCTATACAATATCTCTTCATGTACATGGTGGGCATTTGCCAAACTCTTTGGAGAAGAGGAAAAGACAGTGAAAAGGACATCACCTAGCTGAAGTGTGCAGAAAACTTTCTCATGGACAACCAGGTCATTGTTCTCAGGAATGACTGAAAAGATACTGAAAATCGAATCATTAACATTGACAATCATCTTTCTATTTTTCATTTTTGGCTCCTTTCAAGGAGAAACAAATGGGGCTGGAGCAATGGCTGGCAGGTACAAGTGCCTACTGCCAAGCCTAACAACCCAAGGTCAACTTCCAGATCCTTTATGACAAAAGAAGAAACCAACTCCCACAAGTTTTCCTCTGAAATCCACATCACACACACACACACACACACACACACACACACACACACACACAC
>CABHPR010143909.1:15288-40208 GCA_902168415.1 Peromyscus melanophrys | reverse complement strand
GTGTGTGTGTGTGTGTGTGTGTGTGTGTGTGTGTGTGTGTATGTCTGTGTGTGTGCTTATACAGCACACATGCAAGTGCACATGTGCATGTCTCCTATGTATCTTGGCACAGCTATGTTGACACCTTGGACTAAAAATGTAAAGCCATAAAGAATTAGTTTTAACTGTGGAGAACAAACAAGTTCAGTAACTAGACAAGGTCTTGTGCAGAAAATGAGATCAGAGATTGCTTTTAAAACATGGACAGAATAAGACAGCAAGGCTGTATCATTTGCAGATTCACAGAGATTGGGAAGAGATCTTTGAAATTAATTCACCCTCCTACACAATGCATAAATTCGCTCTACCACATCCATGACAATTGGCCACCCCATGATCACAAATACTAGTGAGTCTATGGCAGTGAGGAATAGCTGTTGTATGCTGCTGGTAGGGACATAAATTAATTCAATCACTGTGAAATGAGCATGGATTTTCCTTGAAAACCTAAAAATAGAGTCCAGCCTCAATATGAGAGCGTTTGCCTTGTCTTATGTATCTTGTTTTGTTGTGTTTGGTTTTTGTCTCTTAGAGACCTGTTCTTTTTTGAAGGGAAATGGAGAGGGAGTGGATAGGGGAGAGTATTGTGGAATAGAACATTTGTTTAACTAAGTAAAGATGTGTTACATTTGTTTGTGTTGAATAATAATTGTTTAACTATATAAAGATGTGTTACTTTTGTCTATGCTGCATTTGTTTAACTAGATAAAGATATGTTTCTGTTTTACCTTGCCTGTCTAAGGCATCTTATTGGTATAATAAAAAGCTGAATGGTCAATAGGCAGGCAATAGAGGGATAGGCAGGACTAGTAGGCAGAGAGAATAAGTAGGAGGAAGAATTTAGGTTCAAGAAGAGGAGAGAATGAGGGAGAAAGAGGAGACACCCAGGGCCAGCCAGACATGGAAGAAGCAGGAAAGTAGGACATACAGAATGAAAGAAAGGTAAAAAGCCCTGAGGCAAAACATAGATGAAGAGAAATGGATTACACTGTGTTATAAGAGCTAGTGAGGCAAGCATAAGATGAGGCGAAGCTTTTATAACTAATAGTAAGTCTCTATGTCATGATTTGGGGGCTGGTGGTCCAAGAAAGCCTGATACAGGAGAGGGGGAGCAGAGGGAGATGGGAAAAGGGGAGGGAAGAAAAACTGTAGTTGGGATGTATTGTATGAAAGAAGAATCTATTTTCAATAAAAATTAGAGTAGTTAAGAAATGAATCATTTTATGATCTAACATTTATATATCCACTTCTGGATTTATATTCAAGGGAAGCTAAGTCAGTATGCTACAGTGATGCTTGTGCATCAGTGTTATTTACTACACTCTTCACAGTAGCCCAAACATGTGCCAATCAACTGATGAATTCATAAAGAAAATGTGGTACCTATACACAAGGATTTTTTGTGTGTCTTGTATGTCACTTAGAATAAGGTCCTTTAGGTTCATTCATGTTGGGATGAATGATGGGATTTGTTTCTCTTTTTTTTATGTTAGATAATGTCTTTATATCCATTCCATAATTTTCAGCATTCGTCAATTGATGGACAGTTTGATTGTTCGAATTTCTTAGTTACTGTGAATAATGCAGTAAACATGAGGATACAGATGTGTCTTTGACAGATTGTTTTCATTTTATATATATATATGTATATATATACACACACACATACACATATACACATTTCATTATATACACAAACATATATATTCAACAGTAGGATTTCTAGGTTATATAATAAATCTATTTTTTAAATTTTTTGAGGACCTTGACATTGTTTTCTATAATGTCTGAACTAATTTACATTCCTACCAGCCATGTATAATGATTTCCTTTCCTCCCAGTACTTGTTATCTTTTCCCTTTTTAATAATAGTCATAATTCTCATTGTGGCCTTGACTTGCATTTCCTTCGTGATTAGTGATGTTGAATCTTTGTTCTTGTCTTTATCTCTCTCTTCTTTGCAGAAATAGCTTTTTGGGTGTCTGGCTGGTTTTTGAATTGGACTACTTTTCTACTCTTGAGTTGTATGAATATTCTATATATTTTGAAACTAAAAATCATGTAAGTTATAGGGTTTGTAAGCAATTTTCTGATCCATAGGTTGATGTGTCATTTTGGTCAATTTCTCATTTGCTATGCAGATTCTTTGTTTGATGTAGTCCCATTTCTTTCTTTCTTTTTTTATTACCAGTACTTTTTTTGTGAAAATAAAAATACCATGGTCAGGACCAATGTCAAGGATCTTCCCTTGTTCTCTTCTAGGCACTCTATGCTCTCCTGTTTTACATTTGCATCTTTTATCCGTTTGGAGTTCACTTTGGTGTAAGGTTTGTATCCATTTCCATTCTTTGACATGTGGAATCCAGTTTTCTCAGCAGCACTTATTGAAGAGAGGATTCTTTCCTCATTGTGCCGTTTTGGTGCTCTAATTGAACTTTAGAGGACTATATATGTTTAGATGTAGTTAGTATTTTTTACACAGGTTTGCCTGATTTCAGAATCATGCTTATTCGCCACAATCCTTTCAGATGTGCCCTGCTTCTTAGTTATCCTGTGACTGGAAATTCTGTTAGCTGAAGATTATTTTATAAAATGAAGTACACTTTTAAAGGCTCAGCCCCCATATCTTAGGCTTCAGAGAATAACACAAGAGGCTTGATAGAAATGAAGATATGTGAATATAGAATGGCCCAAGAAGTTATATTTTAATAAAGATCTACCCTCAAGTAATACTTACTGCATTTAAAAATGTGCATCTTCTTTATTTTGTATATTTTAATTTCAGAACAAAGCAACCCCCCCCCCAATACACAACAATCAAACCTTCTGTTCTATGAGGGAGAGGCTATTCCTGCAATAAGACACCAAAGACAGGAAAGAAGAAAAACACTAGGCAGAGAGCCAGGTGGGTCAGGGTCGGACAAGGCTTCTGGGGAAGCCATGGGAAAATTATCTTCCAAGTGGTCTTCCTGTTTGTTGGTGATGCTCTTATGGAATTCACCATATTGATTTTGAATGAAGTCATCAGGATTTCCGGTCCAAATGTGCTTGGTTTTATCCATTTCTTCCTGATCAATGTATTACTTCTTAATACTCTTGGTTTTCTCTTTCTTGTATATTTTTTCTTTTCCACCTTCCTCATCTGCTCCCATGTTTTTAATACTAGGCTTCCCCTAATTCTTGTCTTTCTGCTCCTTCCCACCTTCCTCTTCATCTGCCTTATCAACCCTGGTCTCCTTCTCTCTTTTCTTCTCCAAATAAAGAATGATGGGATAGCCTATGAACTATGAGTGCTTCTTCACCACTCCCTTGACCCTCATATCATCTAGGAATTCTGTCTGGTATTATTTGACATGATGGATAATTTTTGTACCCTAGCCAATAGGCTCACTGTGGTCTGCATATGCAGGGAAGTATCTACCAGCAGAAGACTCCATGAATACTGCTCATTTTTTTTATTTACAACCACTTTCTGTGTCACCAGATAGGTAGAGGAGAATGCAACCCAAATCAGGGACATGTCTGCACCATCCTGGAGAGTCTTCATGAACATTTTTGTGCCAAGCTTGGCAATGGTTCCTAAGTTATTTTTATGAGATCAGCCTTGGTCATGCCAATGCCAATGTCCACCAAAGTCAGCATGTGCTCCTGAGGGCTGTGGATATTGTCAGTGTCCAGATCTCTACCACTACCCAACTTGAAAGTATCTGTCATGTTGTCATAGTGAATCTTGATCGAGGCACTGGAAAGATTAGAGATAAACCCCTGGAGGAAAAATTCCTTGTTCAAATAGAAAGTGTTGATGAGGAGGAACACAAGTTGAGATGTTTCTGCCTGAAAGGATGATTTCTCCTAGAATGACAAAGAAAATCTCTACCTTTTCTTCATGGGGGCTCTTCCTCAGGCATATTGAAGGAAAAATGCCAAAGAAGTACAGAACAGGGTGAGTTAGGACTATGTTTGACTCACATGAAGCACCTGGCTGCACTTTCAAGAACCTAACACTATTCTTCTGTGAGATTTTTGACTTGTCCTCATTTTGCTATTTATAATGGCGGAAAGTACTTCTGAGTTAGATTATCAGCTGGTGTAGCTATTCCCGACTTCTTCTCCATTGTCACCCCTGGCACCAGCTGATACAGTTGTCTTCTATTTTTAAGCCACTTGATTGTTGTTCTTCTTGGGAACACCTGTGGAAAGACAGACCTTCTCCTCTGCTACAGGGAGTGCCTGGCTGTCTTCCTAGTCCATAAAAAAATCAACAAAATCAAGCAGTTCCAGTTTTCCTTTCATAAAAGTATAGAAATGTAATGAGCAGCTTGTTGTGAGAATATATATTATGAAAATAATTAATGTTGTTGCTTTGGGACTATTCAACCTCACTAAAGACTTGTTTTTTTTTCCCCAATGAATTTACCTTTCTTTCCCTGCCTGCTATCACCTTTTAAGGAGGGTGGGGTGGAGAAGGACTCAGTCTTCTTAAGGGGCTGGTCCCTGGAAGGTTGATCATGCTCCAACACATTTTGGACTTGATGCAATTTTTTTTCCTTTTTGTGGGGAGAGGGCTCCAGGGTCAGGGGTGGACCTGAGAGGACTGGGAAGTGAGTGTGATCAGGGTGTATCATGAAAAATTCTCAAATAATCAATACAAACGTTATGCTGTGAAAAAACTGTTCCCTTACTGGATGGACTGCTGGCAAGAAATGTTTCGTGCCTTGGCGTAGCTACTGCACCTTTAAAAATTTTTTTTGATGGTGAAGCTAGATGAATACTTACCAATCAACGATATAGGATTTTAATAACTGGAGCTTGGAACTTGCATGATCTTCTACTCAGCTGCCTTATAAGAGGGGAGATTATCACTCACATGATATTAATATAGTTCTAGGCCTTTGAAATAGAATTGATTATTCACACTTATAGATTATTTACTATGTTCCAGATAATGCATTAAGTACTTTGTGTGTTAATCACCTTGTTTGATTTTTCTAACAGACTCTGTTGATCTTTTCATGGTTCCCATTTTATAGATAACGAAAGGGAGGTTGGAATTCAGGGAAATTAAGCAATATTCTGAAGTACAAATTGCCACAAAGTCATAGAGCCTGGGGGTATGGACCAGCATGACGACACAACTTTCCTCTTTGTTTTCAACCTGTATGCTATAAACCTTATTGAAACAAGTGGGCAGTGTCTTCAGGGTAATATCTCAGCATTTGGATGGAGATTAAGAATTTACAGGTGGAGTTGAAAGAAAAAGAGACTTAACCCTGTCAGAGTTTCTTAAAACCTATTTTTTTCCTAGCAGATGCCTGTTTTCTTTCATTTTATATTAATAAACCTTTTCTAAATGTTTGTTTACTTGGTAACCAGTTAATGATAATGCTTTCCACCTGTAGTCCTCAAAAAAGGATTAAAAGTTAAAGTGCAATTATGATTAATGGGTATGAAAATGAAAATTGTCAAATTAACCCAGAGTATCACAGTGCAGAATGTAATGTGGCAACGTTTCAGCATAAAAATAAAAATGGATAATTAGTTACCATGCCTCCACACTGAGGAGCCTATGGCCTCACAGCCACTTTTTCCTCATCTCTATACGGACAGTATCTCTGGGGGCAGTGAAAAAACTACAGCTTGAAATGGCCCTGGATCTTATCATTTCCCTTTCCTTTCTTTTCTGCTTAACACTCACTAAATTCATGTAGGATAGCCCCATTTCTTCAGGCATTTATTCTTTTTTTTAATTTTTAGAAACTTAAAAGTGTTTTAATTGAACAAAAGTAAAAGCACCTTATATCAGGATTTGTCAATACCATTTTTCAGTATTTCAAATAAACTATAATATTATCACATATAGTAGAAAGGAAGAAAGTTTGTTTATTGTCTCATAAAATTTTATTTATTTATTTTAGTTATCTTACAAAATAACAAGTTTCCTTATGGCATTTTCATAATGCTCATGTTTGGTTGACTCTCTGCACCTCCCCATTTCTCTACTCCCTTCTCCATCCCTGGTGTGCCCTTCTGTGTGGAGGCCCACAGAGATTTCCTAGTGAGAACTGAGCTTGCTTTACCCAGTAGGGCTGCATTAGAGGATGGCTTGACCACATGTATGGTTACCAGCTGATTGGAAAGGGTCTGCACTTGGCAGTTCTGGGGAAAGTCTTTTGCTCCACCCCTTGGCATTTCTATAAAAAGCCCTTTAGAAGAGACAGAAGGGGCTGGTGGATATTGATCCAGGTCCTCCCGAGGCTATCCTGTGTTTCTATCTGTTTCTCTCCCCTCTATCTTTCTCTCTAAATATTTCTCCCTCCCCAAGGATATACTGGGGGAAATGTGGGAGCAGGCCTCCCACAGAGAAATGGGTAGGCCTCTCACACCTCTGTCTCCAATATTTCCTTTTATATTTTCATATGTCATGTGTTCTATTGCTCTTACATCTACCCTTACAGACTCTTCTTTCCCTGTCATTTTTCTTACTATTTTTGTTCTTATTATCAACTATCTTTTTGCATTTAAAATGTAATTTTTACTCATGTTTAAAAATTGAATTGTAAAAATAAGGCAAAGGGTGATGTTTCAGTATTGCGAGACTGACACTGTTTACAGTAGTTTGATAGGAGAATCTCAATTGAGAAATTGACTAGATCAGATTGGCCTGTGCACATGTCTGTGGGAAATTGTCTTGTTTATTAATTGATGCAGAAAGAGCCAGCCTGCTGTGGGCGTCATCATCCTTAGGCGGTCCTAGGCTGTTGTTTGAATCTTAGATGGTCTTTTAATTAAAAAAAAAAATCCAGAGCCAGATATCAGGGTGAAAGCTGAAAGATCGGAGAAGCAGAACAGCCAGCCACTAGTTCTTACCTCTATGAAATCCTCAGTCTAAAGAGAGTGAGTTCCTGTTTCCTCACGCCTTATATACCTTTCTCTGCCCAGACATAACTTCCCGGGATTAAAGGCATGTGCTTCCCAGTATTGGGATTAAAGGTGTGTACCACCACTGCTTAGCTCTGTTTCCAGTGTAGCCTTGAACTCACAGAGATCCATCTGGATCTCTGCCTCCTGAGTGATAGGGTTAAGGGGTGTGCCACCACTGCCTGACCTCTAAATCTAATCTAGTGACTGGCTCTGTCTTCTGATGCTCAGGCAAGTTTATTAGGGTACAAAATATATCACCACACTAGGCTCTATAAGAAAGTAAGCTAAACCTGGGCCTGTGAGTGAACTGGCAAGCAGTGTTCCTCTACGGTTTGTGCTTCAAGGTTATTCTTGAGTTCCTGCCCTGAATTTCCTCAATGATGGACTATGACCTGAAAGTGTAAGCCAAGTAATACTTTCTCAAGTTGCTTTTGGTCATGGTTTCTTATCACAGCAATAGAAACTAGTTTATTCCTTCATTACCTACTCTAGTAAGGATTCACTGTTAAGATTCCTATGTATCATTTTAGAAACTTTATATGAACATATAATATTTATGCACACACATATACTAATACCTTGATTTTAAAGTTTTAATACTGTCGTAATCTTTATCAATCTGATAAGTGGAAATGGTATCTTATTGTTTCATTTTGTATTTAAGTGTGAGTTTGTATATGCATGTGTATTTATTGGTGATTTCAGTTTCTTAGTCTGCCTTCTACTCATTTACTATTTACTTCATTTTCTCGCTGAATTTTAATAGCTCTTTAAATATGAAAGAATTTATTTTTCTCTTAAATGTAAAACAAATATTTTTACTCTGTCATTTGTCTTCTGCATTTTAGTAGTAATTTTTTGCCATATAAAGGGTTTAAATTTTATGTAGCCAAATTTATCAAATATTTATTCTTAGATTCTGAGTTTTATATTCCCATTTTAACAGCCTCTTCCACTCCAGTATAATTTTTAAAATTTACTCATGCTTTCATTTGGTCCTTCTTTTAAAACAAATTTTAAGTTTTTATTTAAAAAGAAATATTGAAGGACTTCATATGAACCAGATGCTGTGAGTGTTCACTAGAAAGGTTGAATATGTGTTAAGTAAATTATAAGAAACAGCCTACTAAATGTATGATGTAACTCTTAAAAGCCCAAAAGATGTTTCTATATTTGAGAAACAAAGGGAGAACTGGAAGTTGGAGCACACATTATATGATTTAGATACTCTAGATATAGGTAGAATCTGTGATATCTAGTAAATATTTACTCCATAAAGCATGATGACTGCTGGGTTCTATTTCACTTTGGGCAGCTCTTCATTGAGTGATTGGGGTTATAGCAAGTGTCTGAAGGAGGCAGATTCTGAACTTGTGTGTGGTAATGGCTGCTGAGGTGTCTATTCTAGCTCCAAAGGGCAACAGGGTTAATGACACCCCGATTCTCTCATTCCTGCTGGTGTATGGTACCTATCTCTAGTGACTTTGTACTTTGGTCTCACCATTGAAGAGACACGAGAAGTCTGGAATTCTCTTCCATGATTAGCTACTTACTCTGTAGTAGCCCCTGGAGTCCATCTACAAATGTTCTTGTAATCAGAAAGCATTGAATTTTCCATCTTAAGAATCTAAATTATATCATACAGTTTGAGTAAATGTGCATACATTATCTGTATATATAGTATAATAGGAAGTAGTTTCCATGTATCTTTCAGAAGGATATTGAATTATGCAGTTGATTATAGAGACATCATTAACAATTTGAGATTGTTGAATGGATATTTCTGGGGTAAGCACAGTTTTATCATTGTTTTTATGTTAGAAAAATTCCAGTTTTTACATTACTAATTCATTTATAAAAATTAAAAATACCATGTTTTGATGGCCAAACACCCTAATTGTAGTGCTAGAAACTCCATCCAGTGACTGAGGGAACTGGATGCAGATATCTACGGTCAGGCCCTGGGTGGAGCTCCGGGAGTCCAATTGGCGAGAAGAAGGAGGGTTTATGTGAGCAAGAGTTGTTGGGACCAGGGATGGATGGAATACAGGGACGAGTGGCCAAACAAATGGAAACACATGAACTGTGAACCAATGGCTGAGGGGCCCCCAACTGGATCAGGCCAGCTGAATGGGTGAGACAGTTGATTGGCTTGATCTGTTTGGGAAGCATCCAGGCAGTTGGACCGGGTCCTGTGCTCAATGCATGAATTGGCTGTTTGAAACCTGGGGCTTAGCAGAGATGCTTGGCTCAGCCTGGGAGGAGGGGACTAGACCTGCCTGGACTGAGTCCACCAGGTTGATCTCAATCCTCGGGGGAGTCTTTGCCCTGGAGGAGATGGAAAGGGGGGGGGGGCGGGGGGGGAGGGGGGAGGGGCGGGAGGGTGGAGAACGGGGGAATCTATGGCTGATATGTAAAGTTGAATTATATTGTAAAATAAAATAAAATAAATTCAAAAAAAATCAGGAAAAAAAATTAAAAATTTAAAATAGAAATCACCTATGTGTTTGTCCTATTTTAATGATACTTAACAAAAATATACTAAGTAGATACACCTAAACATTATGGTGATTAAATACAGGATAGCCTGGGAGTGTATAGAAATCTCAAGCCAGCCTGGGTTACATAGCAAGATCCTATTCTCAAATTAAAACAACAGCACAATATAATTTGACAGAACACAGTGTGGTTTTTTGAATGAGAAATGTCCCCCATAGGCTCAAGTATTTGAATATTTGGTCCAGGGAGGTGGCACTATTTGGGAGGAGGTTATGGTACTTTTAAGAGGCAGGGCCTTGCTGGAGGAAGTATGTCATGGGAGCAGGCTTTGGCAGTTTATAGCCATGCCTAACTTTCACTTTGCATTGTCTGCTTGTTATGTCTGAATGTACATGTGTTAGCTTTCTGCTCTGGTCATCTGATGCCATGCTTCCTCTGCCATTGAAGACTATTGCTCTGAAACTATAAGCCCAAATAAACTCTTACTTCTTTAGGTTACCTTGATCATGATACTTTATCATAGTGATGATAGAGAATTGATACACCTAGTAATGATTCATAGGCTCTGTGATTTAAGAAGTTCATATTTTATTCTAAATCTAAAAGAAACTTCTTCAGAAAAGCATTAGGTATCTATCTCTGTAAGTTGTTCACTGAAACATTGTTTTACCTCAAAATAGCAGAACTATTCCAAATGCACTTGTAAGGAAAAGAATAGTCAAATCAATCCTGATATAGTTCTATAATGCTGTAGTGTGGTCACTGTACTAGAACTAGAAAATATAATCCTGAGTGAGGAAACTCAGATTCAGAAAGACAAATATGGTACGTACTCACTCATAAGTAGATACTAAATGTAAAGCAAAGGATAACCAGACTACAACTCACAGCTCCAGAGAAGCTAGCTACCTAGGAGGACCCAAAGAGGGACTCATGGATGGCCCTA
Organism: Peromyscus melanophrys; assembly: GCA_902168415.1. Lineage (NCBI taxonomy): Eukaryota > Metazoa > Chordata > Mammalia > Rodentia > Cricetidae > Peromyscus > Peromyscus melanophrys. The sequence continues at coordinate 29,803 of CABHPR010143909.1, read as the reverse complement.
GGAAGCAGAAATAGATGAGATATCCATGAGTATACTGCGGATCAGGGGTGGACAAGGGAGGGTAGGGAATGGGGGAATGAGAACATAAGGGAATGGGATGGTCGCGCTGGAACAGGGATGGAGTAGGAGAGCAATGAAAGAAATACCATGATAGAGGGAGACATCATGGGGATAAGGAGAAACCTGGCGCTAGGGAAGTTCCCAGGAATTCCCAAGGATGAACCCAGCTTAGACTACTAGCAATAGTGGAGAGGGTGCCCGAACTGGCTTACCCCAGTAATCAGATTGGTGAATACCCTAACTGTCATCATAGAGCTTTTCTCCAGTAACTGATGGAAGCAAATGTAGAGATCCACAGCCAAACACCAGGCCGAGCTCCAGGAGTCCAGTCGAAGACAGAGAAGAGGGATTCTATGAGCAAGGGCATCAAGATCATGATGGGGAAACCTACAGAGACAACCAAATCAAACTAGTGGGAACCCATGAAATTTAGATCAACCGCTGTGGAGCCTACATGGGACTGGACTAGACTTTCTGCATAACGAGACAGTTGTGTAGCTTGATCTGTTTAAGGGGCCCCCTGGCAGTAGGATCAGAATCCACCCTTGGTGCATGAGCAGGCTTTTTTAGCCCACTACCTATGATGGGACACCTTGCACAGCCTTGGGGCCGGGGGAGGAGCTTGGATCTGCCTCTACCAATTGTACCTCTGCATGGGAGGTCTTACCTTGTAGGAGGGAATGGGAGATGGGTTGGGAGGGGAGGCTGGAGGGGCGGAAGAAGGGAAGAGGGGTATCTTTGATTCGTATGTAAAGTGAATAAAAATTTTTCTTAATAAGAAAAATTAAAATTGAAATGTCACTAGAAATGAATATGGAAAAAACAAATACTTATTTAAACTATGAATAACAAAGCAGATGTTAAGGTAGTGGTATAGAATATAATGTCATCTGTATCAAAATAAAAGCATCAGGAATACTAAATATCCTTTTTGGATTATACTGCATACCTATGTAGTGAATTTTTAAAACAATACATGGACGTATTAAAGCCTAAAATAAAGACTAGACAGCTCTGGGTTAAGAGAATTGGAAGAAGGTTGGCAAGGGGATTCAGGAACTATATATAGGAATTGTTGACTTATGTATATTATATATATATATGTATATATAAAATTTGTCTATACCTATACTGTTATGTGTCACTGAAACATTTAATAATTGAAAGACAACAAACAACTAAAACCACTAAATACTAATCACACCAACTAGAGACAAATTTGTTCTCATTAAATTTTTGTGAACATCATCCAGTATTTGTATATCTGTTTATGTGAAATGTGTCTCTTTGGGCCAAGAGTAAGGTGTTGGCAGGATTGTGTTCCCATGTTAATGATTTAGGGGAGAATCAAATTATAACCTTTTTTAACCTCTTAAATTCAGGAAGATGAATTTTTCTTGATTTATGACCTCCTTTCTCCATCTAAAAACCTGGAATAATGCATTTATCTGGCTATTCTTTTGTAGTCATTTTTATTTTGCCTTGGTCTTCCACCTCCAGAGACTTCCATGATAATATTGACTTCCACCTAGAAAACTTGGGATAATCTCTACATGTTAAATTATTTAGTTTAAATCACATCTGCTAAATTATTCTGATCACATTAGGTAATATATTCTTAAGTTTCAGAGTTCAGAGAAATTTTACCAGGGATCATTATTCTGCCTAATATTATGCACATCCACATCCATATACCTACACACACCAGCTTACAATGGGATTACATTCCAATAGTAGGCACCATAAATGGAAAATATCACAAACATTATATATATAAATACACAAACATACCCATTTTTACAGATAAAACAATCAATCAGATGAACAGATGAAATACTCTTTGAAAATACAAACAGAGAAGTAACATATTAATGTTGCATTTATCAGAAATTTTATCATCTTAGTATAGCATCAGATTACTCAATAATTATAGCAGTTAGGGGGAGAATTAACAAGCAGCATAAAGTTATTCAGGAACTGGCCTTATATATAAGGTTATGAATGACTGATGTTTAAGCCAGCTTTTAATTACTCAGGAATAACCATCCAGATTTTGACTAGCCAGACCACACCTCCCTTCTGCTGTGTGCCTTCTGGGTATTTTTCTGGTACTTTGATAGCTGCTTGATGTATGGTAAAAGCGTTGGTGGGAGAGAAGATTATAATGGTTGGCTCAATACAGGTCTTGTTGCCATCTGTGGATGTATTCTTTCTCCATTAGTTTGGCTAGTGAAGAAAGGGCCATTTGGTGCTTTGCCGAGGAGACACATGCTATGAGGGTAATTTAAGGATTCTCTTTGCCAATAATCCTCTTCATAGCACAGAACTGGGGATTTTTACTGGGCCTTCAGATCTAGGTGCAGTTTTCTATATTCTCAAGTTGTGTTGGCTTTGAGCAACATAATTATTTGATGTTACCAAACAAGGAACCTGCTCTCTCCCAGAGGAATCTGGGATAACCACTTCTAGCTTAGTTGAAGCTCTTCAAACAGAGTCCAACTGTTTGGTACCCAACTTTGAAATGATTCCAAGTGGTCACTAGTTAGTCAAGTGCCTTTTTCTGGCAGAGTAGATATTTTGATGAAGTCTACTGACATGCTTCTTTTCTGAGCACACTGAGATTACTAGGAAAGTGGGTACTGCATCACCAGCTAGTAAGGATGGCTCCTCTTTCAGAAAGATTTCTTTTGGAAATATCATTAGAGAGGGTGAGACATTGTGGATCCCACATTGTGGATTCACTGCATCTTTTGATTTCTTACAAGGTGCTTAGGAAGGGCTGAGCTTCCAACTGTAGCATTTAAGTTGTTCCCACAGATATGGTTCTTGAGCAACCAGCAGGGGCTGTTTGTATTTTGCTATAGGTTACCTTACCAATAGTGGAGTGAGTTGTTTGAGAGGGTTCCTGGGGAGGGGTAGAAACAAGTGCTTTCTTCTCTTGAGATCATTGAGTCTTCAGTGGAAAGTTTTTGCCTGCTACATACTCTTTGTAATATAATAATGCAGTTGAATTGTTTACATACTTTTTATTCAGTGCTGTGACAGTTGTCTTTCTTAATCAGTGGTTTTACATAATTAAAACACATTATAAACCTAAAATTAGAGACAAATTCAGACATCCTTGGCTTCTCCTAGGAGAACATCTGGCTATCCTTAAACAATCACCTGACCTCTTCTCAAGTCAGGCAGAAATCATCAACTTGGACACTCTTTTGTCTGCAGACAGACTACCAAAGCCTCTTTCTGGTGAGCAATGCCTGGGATTAAATTAACTACCCAGATACTCTTCTTCATGACTCAAAAGGTCAGACATGCTGGCTTGCCTGAAGATAGGTGCAGTTCATACCTTCCATCTTAGCATAATTACTAGAAGCTGCCATTTCTGTACCCCAAATGTACAAATCTGAATTCTACTTTCTATTTTTATACTCTTACAGTGACTAAGCAGTCAAACTTTGAACATCATGCACTCTGTTGCTGTGTGGGGACTACCTTATCATAGGTTCTAGTGATCTTTTCCTTGTCTGTGTAGTAGGGAGATGAAAAGAATTAGGCTACAATTAGTTGAAAGGAAACTTACAACTCACTGAGTATTCCAATGCTATCCAATGTCTTGAAAGGGAGTAATTAATAAAAGCCATTCTTCTTCTAATAGTGCTTCCATGCTGAAGTACAATTTTGGGTTTAAAGGCTTTCACTCAGAAGAAACAACTCATTATTTCAAATGTCTTTGAATCAGGATAGCAAAGAACCTCTTTCTTACATAGATTTTATTATCTAAAATACCTCTATAGATTAAATGTTTTAAAATTTTATTATTTTATTTTACGTGTATGAGGGTTTTGTCTATAAGTATGTGTGTGCACCATGTGCATGACTGGGGCTTATAGAGGTCAGACAAGGGCATTGGATCCCCAAGAAGTACAGTTATGGATGGTTGTGAGCCATCATATGGGTGCTAGGAATTTAATACAAGTCCCCTGAGAGAGCAACAAGTGTTCTTAACCACTATGTCATATCTTCAGGCCTCAATTTAGATTTTTGACACCCTCTTTCACTTGAAAAACTCATTGCCTCCAGCTATGAGGCAAATGACATATAATTTATAGAAATTATCTGTATAGGAAGTGTTGGTAAAACATCATAACCACACTTGAATTGTCTTTAGTGTAGTCAATCAGTGTTTGACTTGGAGTAGATTTAAATGCAGTATTTGTATTAATTCTTTTGTAATTTCATACATACATACATACATACATACATACAATGTGCTTTGATCATATTCACTACTCTGCTCCTCTGCCTAACTCTTCCAAGATCTACTCTTCACTCTCCCAATGGCCCTCCAACTTCATGTGTCTGACTGTTTTTAACAAGCCACTCATTCCAATGTGGTCATCCAATATGGCCAATTGCCCATACTCCTGGGTGTGGGTCCACCCACTGGAACACGATCTTGACCTTCCAGGAGCCACACTCTTAAAAAAAACTGACTCTCCTCCTAGTATCTGTGGTGATATTTTATTTGTACTGAAATGTGATTTTATTTGTATGTTAATATATAAAGTTGCCTGGGGGTCAGAGCTAATAGCAAGCCATAGCAGAAGCTGGGCGGCGGTGGTGGTGGTGGTGGTGGTGGTGGTGGTGGTGGTGGTGGTGGTGCACGCCTTTAATCCCAGCACTTGGAAGGCAGAGCTAGGCAGATCTCTGTGTGTTCAAGGATACAGCCAGCATGGAGACACACACCTTTAATCTCAATACCAACCATAGAAGACCTGGAGGTCTGTATAGATGGGCAGTGATGAGGAGGTCATGTGGTTGGGTTTACAACCAATGAGAAGGCAGAATAGAAAGTCAATAAAAAGGACAAACAAACAGGAAGGAGGTCTCTTGCTGAAGAGGACAGCAGCAACAGTGAAGGATAAGGTTTTTAGCTCTTAGCTCTGATCTCTTGGGCCTTCATCTCTGCATTAGCTCTATGTTTCTTATTTAACAAGACGGTTACATCTACAAGTATCCATTAACTGACAACTCCTCAGTCTGGAGTCTGTGTTCGTGGACTTCTCACTAACCCATGCTTGAGTGTTGACTGACTTGATCTTGTGTGAGTCTTGTGTAGGCAACCTCAGGTGCTGTGAACTCTTGATTGCAGTGGTCCTGTCATTTCTACAAGATACATTTGTACCTAAATCTTTCCTGACCTCCAGCTCTTACGATATTTCCGTCCCTTTTTCCATGATGGTCTCTGAGCTTTAAGGAGAGAGAGAGAGAGAGAGAGAGAGAGAGAGAGAGAGAGAGAGAGAGAGTATGTGTGTATGGTATAGATTTCCCATTTACGACTGAGCATTGAGTAATATATTTTAAAAATATATTATATGTGTGCACATAAATGTGTGTATTCATAAGCATGTGTATACACCCCCAAACAAAAACTATGAACGATTCTTTTTGGGGGATGCTTCTAAGAGTAAACTGGCTATATTTTTTAAAAACAAAGATATTTAAAATCTGAATAATATAGCCTATTTTTAGGACAGTGGCTATTCTGACTTCTACTCTATTATATGCCAGTGCTATTTCTTGTGTGGTAAACCCAACTTGCTTAGGAAAGCTCCAGAATAGGAGAAATATAGCCACACCTCTGTTAGAAGCCTCTGACTCCCCAGAGGCCAGGCTAGCATCATGAACCCCAGGTCATACTGACCCTCTACCCATCCCCTGCTCGCCCAGCATAACTCCAACTGCCCCTGGACTCCTCATCACCTTATCTGGTCCCACACTTATAGCGGAAGCCTACCACCCCATTAGAGGTCAGACCAGAATCCTGATCCCCAGAAGCCAGACCAGCATCCTGAACCACAGAGACCAGGCCAACTCCCTGAAAACCAGGCAGAAACTTTTTATCCCACCAGAAGCCAGGCCAGCATCTGAACCCCAGAGGAATGAACCTTGGCCAGATCAGAGGACACATACATACATAGACAGAATTCCAGCCCCAAACTTGGGCAGCAACTCCTTACTGGGCCACAGGCCATCCAGGCCACCAGAAGTTCAGCTTCCAATGTGGGTAGAGACCCTCTACTCAACTATAGGCCATGGGATCCAGAAGAACAGAGAAGAAACATAAACTAAGGAGTAAAACACCCATCCTACAAAGACAAATCCATAAATTGGCACCTAGAGCTTAAATGTAAGTGTAAGAACACAAATAACAATGTCCAGAGCAATATGTCACCACCAGAGCCCAGCCATCCCACTAAAGCAAGCTCTGAATAGTTCAACACAGCTGAAGCACAAAAAAAAAACCATCTTAAAACCAACTTTATGATGATGATAGAGGTCCTTAAAGAGGAAATGGGTAAATCAATTAAAGAAATCAAGGAAAAGACATTAGAAAATTGGTGAGAATCAATAAATCTCTAAAAGAATGACAAGAAAACCAAGAAAAAAACAGTTGACAGAAATGAATAAAACAGTTCAAGACCAAAAAAAGGAAATAGAAGAAATAAAGAAAGCACAAACTGAGGGAATTCTGGAAATGGAAAGTCTAGGGAAGCAAACAAGAACTACAGTGTAGCATGAGTCTTAAAAGTTCTTATTAATAAACCTGAGCCAGGTATTGGGGCGAACACTGGAAGGTCAGAGAGACAGAACAAGCCACAGCTAACCTCACCTGGCCAACTTCTTGGCTGGTCTTGTTTCCTCAGACTGGAGGCCTCTGTGTCCTCATATCTGAATGGGCCTCAGCTGAACTGTGCTTCTTGAAAGCCTGGATGCTTAACCAGGCCAAATGTTTCTCCAGGCCAAATGCTTCTCCAGGCCAAATGCTTCTAGTTTCTGGTCCTCACGCCTTATATACCATTCTGCTTTCTACCACCACTCCCTGGGATTAAAGGCTCGCTTTCTGGGATTAAAGGCGTGGGTCACCATGCCTCGCTGTTTCCAATGTGGCCTTGAACTCACAGAGATCCAGAGGGATTTCTGTCTCTGGAATGCTAGGATTAAAGGCGTGTGCTACCACTGCCTAACCTCTGTTTAATATTGTGGCTGTTCCATCTCTGACCCCAGATAAGTTTATTAAGGTACACAATATTTTGGGGAACACAATACTACCACACTACAGAAGCAAGCTTTACCAACAGAATACAAGAGATATAAGAGAGAATCCTAGATGTTGAAGACCCAATTGAATAAATAGATCCATTGGTCAAAGAAAATGTTAAATCTGAAAAATTTCCTGACACAAAACATTCAGGAAATCTCTGACAGTATGAAAAGACCAAACCCAAGAATAATAACAATAGAAGAAGGAGAAGATTCCCAGCTCAAAGGCTCAGAAAATATATTTAACAAAATTATAGAGGTAAAGTTTCCTAACCTAAAGAAGAACATGCCTCTAAAGGCACAAGAAGCTTATAGAACACCAAATAGATTGGACCAGAAAATAAAGACCCCTTGCCAAGTAATAATCAAAATACTAAACACACAGAACAAAGAATATTAAAAGCTGCAAGAGAAAAAGGCTAAATGACAAATGAAAGCAGACCTATTAGAATTACATCTGACTTCTCAATGGAGACTCTAAAAGCTGGAATGGCCTGAACAGATGTTCTAGAGATTCTATGAGACCACAGATACCAGCCCAGACTATTATACCCAGTAACACTTTCAATTGCTGTAGATGGAGAAAACTATAACATAAAATATCTTAGGGTAACTCTAACCAAACAGGTGGACGACCTGTATGATAAGAACTTAAAATCTTTGAAGAAAGAAATTGATGAAGATATCAGAAGATAGAAAGATCTCCCATGCTCATGGATTGGTAGAATTAACATAGTAAAAATGGCCATTTTATCAAAAATAATCTACAGATTCAATGCAATCCCCATTATAATCCCAACTCAATTCTTTACAGACAATGAAAGAACAACACTCAATTTCATGTGGAAAAATAAAAAACCCAGGATAGTTAAAATAATCCTGTACAATAAAAGGACTACCAAAGGTATCATCATCCCTGACTTCAAGCTCTACTACAGAGCTATAGAGATAAAAATAACATGAGGATTGCATAGAATTATACGTCCTGCACAAAACTCAAGTCCAAATGGATAGAAAACCTCAACACAAATCGAGATAAACTGAACCTGATAGAAGAGAAAGTGGGAAATAGCCTTGAATACACTGGCACAGGAGACCACTTCCTGAATAGAACACACTAGTAGCAAAGACACTAAGATCAACAATTAAAGTAATAAATGGGACCTCATGAAACTGAAAAGCTACTGTAACAAAGGACACTGTCAACAGGACAAAATGACAGCATACAGGATGGGAAAAGATCTTCACCATTTCCACATCTGACAGAGGGCTGATTCCCAAAATCTATAAGGACTCAAGAAACTAGACACCAAAACCCAAATAATCCAATTAAGAATGGGGTAAAGATTTAAACAGAGAATTCTCAACAGAAGAGTCTCAAATGACAGTGAAACACTTAAAGAAATGCTCAACATCCTTAGCCACAAGGGAAATGCAAATCAAAATGGCTACCTTACACATGTCAGAATGTCTAAGATCAAAAACACTAGTGATAGCACATGCTGACAAGGATGTGGAGCAAGGGGAACACTCTTCCATTGCTGGAGGGAATGTAAACTTATACACCCACTTTGGAAAACAATGTGGTGGTTTCTCAGAAAATTGGGAATTGATCTACCTTAAGGCCCAGCTATACCACTTCTGGGCATATACCCAAAGGATGCTCCATCCTATCACAACAACACTTACTTAACTATGTTCATAGCAGCTTTGTTTGTAATATCCAAAAAGTGGAAACAACCTAGAGGTCCCTCAACCAAAGAATGGATAGAGAAAATGTGGTATATTTACACAATGGAGTATTACTTAGCTGTTAAAAAAATAACATGATATTTGAGGTAACCCAGCCCAGGAAGACAAACATGGTATGTACTCACTTGCAAGTGACTATTAGCTGTAAAATAAAGGGTAACCATGCTACAATCCACAGACCCTGAGACGCTAAGTAACAAGCAGGGTTCAAGGAGGGGGCTCACATTTGGGAAGAGGAAATAGAAGAAATTTTTATGAGTGGCCTGGGGGCATGTGGGGATGGGACAATGAGAGATCAACTGGGGGTGGGATGGAGGAGGAGATTACTGAGAGAGACCACTGGAAAGGGAGTCATTTCAGGGTCAGGTAGAAACTGGGGCAAGGGAAACTCCCAGGAATTTACAAGGATAACCCCAGCTAAGACTCCCAGCAATGGTGAACATTATGTAGCCTGAACTGGCCATCTTCTGTGACTAGGCAATACTTCCAGTGGAGGGATTGGGACATCAACCTAGTCACATAAGCTTCAACCTACAGTTTGTCCTGCCTATGGGATGTGCTGGGGTGATGGTGGCACAGAGATTGTGGGAGCGGCCAATCTGTTGTGAAATATTATTTTCAGATGTGTTACATTTGTTTATGCTGTGGAACATTTGTTTAATGATGCAAAGATGTGCTGCATTCTTTTATGTTGCGTTTGTTTAACTCTGTGAAGCTGTGATTCTTTGCCTGTCTAAAACACCTGATTGGACTAATAAAGAGCTGAACGGCCAATAACCAGGCAGAAGAAAGGATAGGCAGGGCTGGCAGGCAGGGAGAATAAATATGAGGAGAAATCTGGGAAGAGAAGATAGAAAATGAGAAAAAGAGAAGGAGAAAGGATGCCAGGAGTCAGCCATCTAGCTATACAGCAAGCCATGGAATAAGAAGTAAAGAAAGGTATGCAAAAACACAGAAAGGTAAAAGCCCAGAGGCAAAAGATAGACAGGATAATTTAAGAAAAGCTGGCAAGAAACAAGCCAAACTAAGGCCAGGCATTTATAAAAAAGGAATAAGCCTCCATGTATTTATTTGGGAGCTGGGTGGTGCCCCCCACCCCTGCAAAGAGCCAAAGAGTTAAAAAAAAAACCCAACTATACCAACCAATGACTGTTCCAACCTGAGATCCATGCATTAAGAGTGAGCCCATCCCTGATTCTGCCTGAGGCTGGATGGCCCAGAGACCTAGGATAGAAACAAACATGATTGGAGGAAAAAATGTCAATGTAACGACGCTTAATGATACTCTGCTATACTCATAGATTGGTGCCTAGCCCAGTAGTCATCAGAGAGGCTTCATTCAGTAACTGAGGGAAACAGATACAGATCCACAGCCAAACATTAGGTGGAGCTCAGGGAATCCTGCTGAAGGGTGAAAAAAAGGATTGTAAGAGCCAGAGGGTTAAGGACATCACGAGAAAATCCACAGAATCAACTAACCTGGGCTCATAGGGGCTCACAGATACTGAATCAAGAACCAGGGAGCCTGCATGGGACTTATCTAGGTCCTCTGCATATATGTGACAATTGTGTAGCTTGGTCTTCTTGAGGGACTCCTAACAGTTGGAGCAGGGGCGGTTTCTGACTCTTTTGCTGGCTTTTTGGACCCTGTTCCTCATACTGGGTCCCCTTGCCCAGCCTTAATACAAGCAAGTTACTTAGTCTCACTGCAACATGATATGCATGTTTTGTTGCTATCCATGGGAGGTCTGCCCTTTCCTGAATAGAAATGGAGGAGGAGTGAATGGGAGGTGGGGGGAGGTTAGGGGGAGGGACTGGGGGGAGAGTAGGGATGAGAAACTGTGGTCAGGATGCAAAAGAAATATTAAAAAAACCAAAAACACTATAAAGAAAGCAAAAAAAGAAAAAGGTTGAAGATATTTCTAAGAACCATAAACCACTGTATTTATATGAGATGGTAATACCATTATACATTAAAAAGTGGATTTTCCTACTGTAATGAAGACGAGGTGAGTATATTAAAAAAAACTGGATAATGTTTAGCACTGAGAAAGGGGAGACTTGTTGGAGAGAGTTGTTTAATTGTATATTATGTATAATATACTATTGAGAGCCTGAAATCTTTGGGTATATGGAATGAAGAATCTTCATCCGTCTATGTCCCTTCATGTGTGTGTGTGTGTGTGTGTGTGTGTGTGTGTGTGTGTGTGTGTGTGTGTGTGTGTGAGAGAGAGAGAGAGAGAGAGAGAGAGAGAGAGATATGAGTCATGAGCCATAGTTGAATCTTTGAATTTGAGAGTTAGCCAACAGTCAGGCAGATATCTGGAGTTTATTAAAATTTGGATTGATTTGGTTAAAGAAAACTCATTAAATACTTTAGAATATTTTTAATTGCTTGAGAATGGTATGCATACACATAATATGTTTTTGACAAAATCCACCCCATTCCTTTTCCTTGAACTTCCCCACCCCTACCACTTTCCATTTCAGATTAATTGTACATATCAGTTTGTAGGGCTTCTAGAATAAGCGCTCAGAGAGCGATTCAGTTCTTAAGATAAAACATTTGAATGTTGACCCTAAAAACGAGGAAATCTGGGTAATGAATAGTTATAAGATGCCTAATCCTGGGAATTTGAGAGCTAGAAAAGATCTTAGAAAATATCTAAGTTAATTTTTATATTATTTATTTGACAGGATATTGCTATGTAGGGCAAACTTGCCTCGAACTTGTAACAATTATCTTGCCTCTGCTTCTCAAATGCTGGAATTATAGACCTGAACCACAGTCTTAGTTTTCTTCTTGTCAATGTCATAAAACACCCTGACACAAAAACTAAAGGAGTAAAGGTTTATTTCAGTTCACAGTTTAAGGTTACAGCCCCTATTTCAGAAATCCATGGCATGAGTTTCAGGTGGCTAGTCACATTATGTACACAGTAAAAAAATAGCAAACAATGAATGAGTGCATATATATTCTGATAAGATGCCCTTCTTCACTTAATACTGTCCAGCGCCCAGTCAGGGAAAGGTGTCACCCACAGTGGGCAGTTTCTTGTACCTCAATTAGGGTGACTAAGACAATCCTACAGTGTTCCACAGGCATGAGCCTCATCACCCACACTACTCTAGGATTCCATTTGACAGTTGGCCATAGCTATCATAGTCACCATTCTCCACGTTAATTACCTTTTTAATTGTAATAAAACAAAAAATTAAAAATCAATACATGAGAAATAATATAGACTTGTCAACTTTTTTCTTTTGCCACTAGTGAAATTAATAAACAAATATTTAATGTTTCTATTACCACTATATAAAAAATAATAGACACTTTTGTCCAATATAAAAATGCTAGACATTGAGAAATTTTTTAAAAACCTGAATATTTTAGCTCAACAAAAATTTTGTTATATTTTCTTCATCTTGTTTTTGTTTAGATAGTTTTGACTTTTTGTCATAGACTAATGTCTATGGATCACAGTGTAGCAGCAATTGGGTTAGTAAAACGGCATTCATTTTCAGTTGAATCAGGAGAAGCCTAGAGAGGGAAAGTGGTTTCCAAGGAATCCACAACTTGGTAGAAACAGAGATGAGGCTAGAAAATTGGTCTTATGAACCTGGAAGATGATTCTCTGTAGTGCTATGAAGCAAGAAGGAATCTATTTTTCCTATGGGAGTCCATATATTATGGCAAACTTAATAAAAACATGATTCTTTTCTATGAATAGAGCAGATGTCACTATAAACACCATTTTAATAAATTTATCTTGAGCAATCTATGCAAGTTTAGGGCTGTGTCTACCTGTATAAGGAGATGATTTGTGATACATAGCCGATTGGTTGCATTGATTTGATTTATTCTTCTATTATCCACTTGTCTTTTACAAGAGCAAGTACAGGGAGAAGTTAAATATTAAAGAATGAATTTTTAAGTCAAAAGGTTGCAAAAAATGTCTAAATTATATTACTATCTAAATATAAAATTTTGCCAGGGGCTTTAGCACATGTTTTTAATCTACAATATTTTGGAGAGACTGCCTTTTTATGTTGGTTAAAACATTTGTGTTGCTTTAGAATTAGTGAGTCACATTGCTTCAAATGTATAAATTTTAATTGCATAACAAATAACTATATGTGCCATATTTAGCTCAGAAAATCATAAGGAGGAAGAATTGAGGCACATGTCCTCTCTTTGTTATCAGTATTCAGATCACAATCTACAGATGGCTGGTATCTCAGTATTCTCAGTTATTAAAATTTTCAAATCCAGGACTAGCTTATGTAGCTAACCATGCATACTTAGATACCACTAGAAGAGGGCTGAGTTCAAAGAGTGGAATAGGGAGAATTTTATTTTCAGAATAGTCAGTCTATGCCAATGTTGCTTTTATGATACTATGTGAAGGATTCCAGAAAGAGCTATATCCCAAATAATGGTAAGCCTGTCCTTTATAACCTCATTCCTTTGGGATAAGAAAGCATTTGTTCTTTATCATTGGATAACTCCTAAAAAAGAAAAGAATAAGGCATATATCAATGTTTAGGAACTAGTTTAGTCTTTCCAAGAAATAGTTTTCAGGAAAAAACCAAAGTAATTCCGTTATTAAACTCCAGAGGAAAGAAATGGAGCGCCCAAGAGATTTTCAGAGGAAAAGAAGACTCTCTAATGTTGTGATGGCTCTCTTAATCAGCATGGTGATAGTAGGAAGGAATTTGGACCCTTGTTAGTACTTCTTCAGATGGTAGACAGGCTACTAAGCTGTACAGGGAGCTCCAATTTTATACCATCAAATTGTTTCCTTTCTTTCAACGCACTGTTAAGAAATTCCTTTTACTCACATTTATAAGCAAGGAGAGGATAAGGTGTTACATGTCTTGAGCCCATGGAGGAGTACATATTGTTTGAGTGCTGTGGAGATGGGTAGAGTGGGGCATTGCTAACACAAATGAAAGCAGAAATCTTCCACAGAGGTAGTCTGCCATTTAGTCATCGGCCAATGAGTTGAGTACTATCCAGTGTTTTACAGTTTATGAAACGCTGGTGGTTTGAATGAGAATGGCCCCTATAGGCTCATATGTTTGCATTCTTGGTCCCCAGTTAGTGGAACTGTTTGGGAATGATTAGAAGGCTTGACCTTGTTGGAGGAGGTGTGTCACTAGGTGTTGGGCATTGAGCTTTCAAAAGCCCATGCCCTACCCTGTCTCTCTGTCTGCTACCTGCAGATCTTGATGTAAATAAAGCTCTAATACTGATCCAGTACCCATGCCTCTCTGCTTTCCACCATTGATGATCATGGACTAACCCTCTAAGACTGTAAGCAAGGCCCCAATCAAATGCCTTTTTTTAAAATAAGAGTTGTCTTGGTCATGGTGCCTTCCCTCAGCAACAGAGCAATAACTAAGACCGAAATATTCTTTTTTGTTTTTTTTTTAAATTTTATTTTATAATTTAATTTAATTTTACATATCAGCCACTAATTCCCTTGTTCTCCCCCCTCCCGCCCTTCCCCCCCACTTTCCCCCCAGCCCACCCCCCATTCCCATCTCCTCCAGGGCAAAGACTCCCCTGAGGATTGAGTTCAACTTGGTAGATTCA
>CABHPR010143909.1:0-15188 GCA_902168415.1 Peromyscus melanophrys | reverse complement strand
CCAGGGCAAAGACTCCCCTGAGGATTGAGTTCAACTTGGTAGATTCAGTCCAGGCAGGTCCAGTTCCCTCCTCCCAGGCTGAGCCAAGTGTCCCTGTATAAGCCCCAGGTTCCAAACAGCCAACTCATGCAATGAGCACAGGTCCCGGTCCCACTGCCTGGATGCCTCCCAAACAGATCAAGCTAATCAACTGTCTCACTTATCCAGAGGGCCTGATCCAGTTGGGGGCTCCTCAGCTATTGGTTCATAGTTCATGTGTTTCCATTCGTTTGGCTATTTGTCCCTGTGCTTTTTCCAACCTTGGTCTCAACAATTCTTGCTCATACAAATCCTCCTCTTTCTCGCCAATTGGACTTCTGGAGCTCCACCTGAGGCCTGGCTGTGGATCTCTGCATCCGGTTCCCTCAGTCATTGGATGAGGTTTCTAGCACGACAATTAGGGTGTTTGGCCATCCTATCACCAGAGTAGGTCAGTTTGGGCTGTCTCTCGACCATTGCCAGTAGTCTATTGTGGAGGTATCTTTGTGGAGTTCTGTGGACCTCTCTAGCACTTTGCTTCTTCCTATTCTCATGTGGTCTTCATTTATCATGGTCTCTTATTCCTTGTTCTCCCTCTCTGTTCTTGATCCAGCTGGGATCTCCCGCTCCCCTAAGCTCTCTTTCCTTCAACCCTTGCCCTCCATTACCCCAACCCCCCCATGTCCAGGTTGTTCATGTAGATCTCATCCATTTCTCTGTTATTGGGCGATCCTTGTGTCTTTCTTAAAACATGTAGTAAGCCTCTCCATTTAATAGTTTCTCATGAGATAGCCAAGACAGATATTCTTACAGATAAAATTTGGAGATTAATTAGTTTTAAAATAGTTGTCCTAGGTACAAAGACTATAAGTGGTTAAACTGGATCTAGAACTTAGGTTTTCTAAATTAAAATCAGATGTTTTTTCCATACCTACAGACACCCAGTTTTCTGGAGCCTCTTAATTAAAAAAATAAATCAAGGGCTCATTTATTCACAACCTTCTGTGGTCCTCTTCTGCATTAAAACGGGCATATAATCTCTCCTGTAGACTAGCCAGATTCTGCTGTCATGGAGTTCTTAAATACTGTATGAATATATTGAGGTTAATTGCCAGAAGAATATGATTCCTTGGCTGATTTATGGATTCAAGGATGTAGAAGGACATAGAATCACATCTCTGTAACAAGCTGTCTTCTCTAACACCTGACTATACAATCCATTTACTTTTTGATAGTCCTAGAAGGAGGCAGTTTTGGCTTAAATATTACCAGTGGTCAAAGGGCCTTTCTGCTTTATAAGGCAGTCTCTCCAATTGTTAGAGCACTTCAAGAACAATAATATTTCTAGAATCACCCTCATGTGGTATTTCTCTGGCTAGTTTAATTGTACTTCCTTAAGAACTCAGTCATGTATTGCTGCATATGGTACTTCTCAGAGTTTCCCTATCTTTCACTATACTTTCTGTTTCCTTTTTCTTTTCCAGAGATAGTGTTACATTATCTAATCAAACAATTTTTAGCTTAAAAGACCTCTAGGTCTTTCAGCTACCTAACATAAACTGTTTTCTGTATTTCCTTACTATTTTAGTTGATCTTTTCTGAACCTATTATATTTTGTAAATGTTTTTCTTAAAACATTGGAAACAACATCAGAGATGTAGTTGGACTGAAACGGGGTATTTTCAGATGATTGCTTTTTTGTGAAATGGGCAAACTTCGACTGTACTGGCATCTTTAACAGTGACATCTCACTGCTGGCTCATATTGATCTTGAGGCCAACTAAAATCCCCAGGTCCATTTCACACAAATGGTCATCAAATCTGGTCTCTCCCTATGCTGTACTTGTGAAATTGATATTTTGAAGCTGAGTGCTGGAGTTAGTGCGTATTTCTGTTGAGCTGAATCCTTTCGGTTTAAGCTTTTTATCCTGGCTTATTGAAATCACTGTTAATCTTGATTTGGCCATCCACCCTATTGACTACTTGTTCTAAATTTTGTAAAATATTCACATTTTATAGATTTTCCCTCTTTACTCGTTCAGAATAATGTAAAACTTCTTGCTTGTGGGAAAAAAAGGTAACTGCAATTAGAGATAGTATCATGGAAGAGGTAAATTTTGCCGTGTGTTTTTATGGAAATAACATTTCCCTCTATGAACATGAACTTTTCCTGAAGAAACTATCTGCAATGATAGATTTCCACTTGTTAATTAATTAATTAACTAATTAAACTTTGTTTATTTGAGATAGTGATTTGCTGTGTAGATCTAGCTGGCCTTGAACTGATAGCCTTTCTCTTGCCTCAGTCTCCCAAGCGGTGGGGTTACAAGTGTGTATCATCACAGCTGGCTTCATTTATTGATGAATTCAGTGAATATTGATTAGCTTTCTATCATAACCTCTACATAGTTAAATATGTTAGAGACATAATAGTAACCCTAAACATTATAATAATTGTACTATGAAACTTACACTTTGGATGGCTAATTTTTTTTTTTTTTTTGGTTTTTCGAGACAGGGTTTCTCTGTGTAGCTTTGCGCCTTTCCTGGAACTCACTTGGTAGCCCAGGCTGGCCTCGAACTCACAGAGATCCGCCTGGCTCTGCCTCCCGAGTGCTGGGATTAAAGGCGTGCGCCACCACCGCCCGGCTGGATGGCTAATTTTAAAAAGTACTTCATACTATGTATGTTGCAAAGAAAGTTTATTTCCCAATCATAAGTTTACTTTTTATTATCCCTCATACTTCAAGTGAAGTTGTGTTTAACTGAGCAAGTATTTACTTACTGAGCACTGCTTTGGGCACTGGGACATGATTATGTAAAAGAAATATATTGTTAGCTGGATGGTGGTGGCTCACGCCTTTAATCCCAGGACTCAGGAGGCAGAAGTGAGTGGGTCTCTGTGAGTTCAAGGCCAGTATTATCTACAGAGTGAGTCCCAGGACAGCCAGAGCCACACAGAGAAACCCTGTCCCCAAAACCAAAACAAAAAAGAGAAGGAAAGAAAGAAAGAAAGAAAGAAAGAAAGAAAGAAAGAAAGAAAGAAAGGAAGGAAGGAAGGAAGGAAGGAAGGAAGGAAGAAAGAAAGAAAGAAAGGAGGAAGGAAGGAAGGAAGGAAGGAAGGAAGGAAAGAAAGAAAGAAAGAAAGAAAGAAAGAAAGAAAGAAAGAAGGAAAATATGTTCTCTCTTCTATAGTAAGTTTCCTGTTTCATGTGGATGATTGGACAAGCATGTGGACAATTATACTAGAGTGTGACATGATATAGGCTCTGAGTTATATCCCTTTTGCTTACTGAGAGTAGTATCTACTACTTCACACTGTGGAAGGGGGTGGCCAGGAAAAGCTTTTGGGTAGAGTGACATTTTAGAGAGATAAGGATAAATGAGAATAATACAGGTAAAGTGGCAGAGTTGGAATATTTTAGGAATAATTAATAGTTCAAGTGAAGGCCTGAAGGAAAGACAATAGACGGTATATTGGAACAACTAGAAGTAATTTCTTAGGCTAAAGCAGAGAGTGAGAGTCTGAGAATTGCCTGATATGTCAATTTGGTTTTTCTTTTGTGTTTGGAGTACCAAGTTTTCATCATATTCTTTCCCCCCTAGGAAGCTGCTTTAGGAGACACATTGCTGCTTGTACACCGTGCTACTGCCTTTAGGGCATACAATATATTTTGATCATATTCTTCCCTTCCACCAACTTCTCCCAGATCCTCCTCAACTCCCTACCTACCCAGCTTCATGTTCTTGTTCTTACTCTCTCTAAAACAAAAACAAAAGCAAAATCAAAAATTTTTTGTTTGCTCTCTATCTGGGACTATGGGAGTCCAGCCCCTCGATAGTCCCCTCCCAGGGTCCGGGAAGAATCTACAACCAGCTGATAATTAATCTTTGATGTGAAGAAATGAATCCATGTACACGAAACTCCTTAGTTCATATGCTTTATTATTCTGTGATAGTTCTCTCTATATACAGCTTCTATTCTGCTCTCATGTCTAGCTCCTTTCTTGCCTGATTTCTCTCTATATTTATCTACTGTCCCCTCTAGGTTCTATCTTAATTCTTTCATCTAGTTTTGTCCCTTCTAGGTTCTCATCTATCTAGTTCTTTCCCCTATCAGCTCCTCTCCCATCTCCTTCTCTCTCATCTGGCTCTTCCTCATCTTGTTCTTCCCCATCTGACTCTTCCTCATCTTCCATCTCGTTCCTCTAGTACTGTTTTCTAGCCCTTCGATCTAGTTCTTCCCAATCTCAGTTTGTTCCTCTCAAGTTCTTACCCATCTAGTTCTTCCATTCTCTTTTCTCTTCTCCGTCTCTCCATGCCCTGGAAGTCCTGGTATATAAAGCCAGGATTCCAGAGTCAAACGGAGGGGTGATAAGAATCACATTGAGAGGCAATAACAGTTAATTATCATTTGCAACCCCAAAGGGAAGTGACCAATGGGGAAATGAATTAACTAAAGGCTAAATTCGGGTAGTATCTAAGAAGAGGGATCTTATGTGCTCAACTATTAAACTCTTAAACGTGATTAGTAGAAAATGTTAAGAATTTATAAGTTGCTAGGTCAATGGGAGAAAATAAAACTGTCTTCTTTTTTCCTGTGGCTCCTATCTGTCCAAGGTATCTGCCATTTTTCTGCAGGGTGGGGAAAGTGTACTTGGTCACTAGGCAACCTGTACAGCTAGATGCCTCTGGTGATAATTAAAGGGAGATCTGGAACTAGAGGTAAGGTTTGGGAAAGGAGGAAGTAAAGCTTAATTGGCACATCTGCCAGGCCTTCTCAAAAAGGTAGCCTGGATGCTTAAGTCTGTTCTTAGAGAGTACAGAGGTATCTCTGATAAAGTACTTTCCTCCATCTGGGGATGGACCTGGCCGGATGCTGCCAATGATGATAACTACAGGGAGGCTTGGACTGGGGTTCTGGCTGAGCATAGCTGTCAGCACAGAAGGTTATCTAAATATTCCTAGAAGTGGTTAGATAAGGAGTTAGAGGTCTATAAAGTTAGTAAGGCTGTAAGAAAGGAGGGTCCGAGCTAAATTGTGTAAAGCTATTACTGAACATCCACCTGACCTAGGCGGTGTCTCTTTGTGGAATTTGTCTTAAATCAGGAGACTTGCACGTGGACTGTTATTACTGCTCGTCCTTGAAAGTGGCTAAGGGAGATATCTGATTCCAGAGAAAGCCTTTCCTGAGGCAGTTCTCCAAATACCTGGAATGTGTATGTCCAGAGAGTGATCAGTCCACACTGTTAGCGCTTCTTAGGGAAAAGTCAATTGGGAAAACTATGAAGGCACACATGATTTTCATAACAGAATACAGCTGATATATAACAAGCCAAGTACCACCAAAAACTCCTTGGGATTTGGCTTCCTCTGGAGGAATTCCCTGATTCCTCCAGGTAGTGACTTTGCCATAACCAGCTGAGTTCTTATGATATATTCTTGCGGCCTGCAGCAGTTCTCAAATTTTTTTATTTTATAATTTAATTTAATTTTACATATCAGCCACAGATTCCCCTGTCCTCCCTTCTCCCTCCCTGCCCTCCCCCCAGCCCACCCCCCATTCCCATCACCTCCAGGGCAAGGACTCCCCTGGGGATTCAGCTCAACCTGGTAGATTCAGTCCAGGCAGGTCCAGTCCCCTCCTCCCAGGCTGAGCAAAGTGTCCCTGCATAGGCCCCAGATTCCAAACAGCCAGCTCATGCGCTAAGGACAGGTCCCTGTCCCACTGCCTGGGTGCCTCCCAAACAGATCAAGCTAATCAACTGTCTCACTTATCCAGAGGGCCTGATCCAGTTGGGGACTCCTCAGCTATTAATTCATAGTTCATGTGTTTCCACTAGTTTGGCTATTTGTCCCTGTGCTTTTTCCAATCTCGGTCTCAACAATTCTCGCTCATACAATCCCACACAGTTTTGTTTCTAAGCTGTTTGACCCTGGGAATGAGGCTCATTCATTCTAAACCTTGATTCTGCTCACCTTGTTGAAATAAAATCTGTACAACTGTTTTATAGCAAAAACAAAAGTATTGTAATTAAAAATATATAACAGGTATAGCTGTGTTGTGCATGCACACTAAATATTTTAGTGTTAGGGCTAAGGATCTGGTTTTTATAGTGAATGCAATATGTTAACTTTAGAATTTGGCTCTTTGCAAAGGATTTGAAAGAGTGCAGATCTTTGTAGTACCAATGAGACAGGGTATTGTTAAGGAGACTTGAAACATCTGTGTGGGATATGACCTAATGACTAGGTTCTCAAGGAACATGACTACAAGGAAAGATTCTGAAATGTGAATAGATGCCTAAGGCAGATACATTGAAGGACTCATTCTGTGAATTGGGATATTTGGGGAGAAAACTCTCATGTTCAGTTTAAAACTCTGAGATCTTTCTTTCTCTAAGGCTTCTTTTCTCCTCTGATGTAGTAGATCTTTGAGGGTTTGAAGCCCTGTTGAAGCTGGTAAGCATTGTAGCTAGAACTTAGTTTGCAGGGATGCTAGAGTGTAGCTATTACACTTGCATTTGCACTAGATTTCTAAGTCATGTGTGTCAAGGAGAAGATAGCGAATTCCTTTAATTTACATGATAAGCTGTTATAGAGGACACTAATAATCACAGCTAAGGTTTATCAATTGCTTAGTATATGGCAGATACATCTGTGATATCATTAAACCTGTCCATGAATTTGAGACTATCTACCATAATTAATAGCCCCATTTTAGAGGTGAAAGAATTAAGACTGACAAATGACCATCTTATCCAGGATTCTACAACTAAGAAGTGGTAAAGCTAGGGACTTTCCATCACTCTTCGATTAAATTAAATCTACTAGTGGTAATCATGCCAGCAGAATGGGTTTATGGGGAAAGTGTAAAAATCTCAGTCAAGAAATCAAGGAAATCCTGCTGAAAGTGATCATTTCCTTTCTTCATAGCACGTCACACATGAAAGGGCATAGATTTTACATCCAAACAGACCATGTCTGGTCTTTGATGGATAATTTAGAAGGCTTGTGACCTGGGGGTAAATTCCTTAATGCCCCTGACTGCCAGTTGACAAATCTATAAAATTAAGGTCATGTCGTGTACTTTACAAGGTTCTTGTGAGGATTAAATGCAGCAAGCTAAACAAAATGTCTACTAGAGAGCCCAGCTGATCACATGGACTGAATAATGGTGCCTGTGTTGGTAATTAGAAATGGTCCAATTAGATTATTGAGTTGTCAATTGTTCTGGGGATAGGATTAAAACAACTGCAGGTGACTCTCTAAGCAGGCCTAACACAGTGTGGGGCTTGCAACCTTTTCTACCTCAGACTGCTACATCCAATAGCTTAGCCTTAATGGAGGTAATAGAAATTGATATTCCTGAATTGTGGTATCAACCGAAACTCAATTAAAGTGCCACATAGTATTACTGCCTCCCCCCATAGTGTTCGAACACTGTTGGACCAGATGACAGTTTCCATGGCTTTCTTTCAAAGCATCTCATTCCACACATGAAAATAGAGCTGTAGTGCAGAGGGAGTTAGGAGGAGAAGTTGCTTACGTATAGGCTCAGAGAGAAAAGTGTATCCTTAATTTATATCCTATTCACAGCACACCACTGTTTGTTCAGTAAAAGAAACTCTGCTACATTTACATTGTAGATTATTTGCCAGATAGTTGAACTACAGAGAGAAGCCAAGTTCAATTTCTTCGAATTCAATAGCAGCAAACCCACTTATTTTCATCCTTTTGTCTGGGAAAGTAAATTCTTTGTTACAGTGCATTTTCCACACAACCAGGGTTTGTTGGTTGTGTTTCAGTGTTGAATTTTCATCTCCTTGCTTTTCCTCAGAAGCAATTATAAAGCCACAATCACGAAAATAATGAGAACAGATACATGGTTCAACATGTCTGCATTACGAGTTGTCAGCCATTCAAATAAAGCTTCAGGGTTAATTTCTTTCCTCACAATTTGCATTTTTCCCTCTTTGGCCCTACATACACAGAGAACCACTATTGTCACAAAGTCCCGCATCGCATGCCTCACATGTCCTCTGAGGTTTGAATATAATGAATAAAACAAAAGAGAGAGAGAAAGAGCCAAGGGTAAAGGTTCCAGAGGAAAGAATCTCAAGGTGATTCCTGCAGCTGAGCCCTGGAGGAAGAATCTGGCTCCCACACGCACAAACATTCAGAATCATTTGGAAAAAAAAAAGTCACTGAGTCAAGGGTATCTGAAAAAGAGGGTGAGGAAACCTATGTTTCTACTAGCCAATAAAGGGGATAGGAACAATGTGAAATTATATTTCCCTGTCAAAACTGGTCCCTAATAAGCTGTGTGTCTCATTTCTCAGTCAGGAATTCACTCCTGAAAACACAAAATCTATTATCTAACATAGAAAGTAGTTTAGTTGTAAGGCTTGAAAGAGATAATGCATTTGAGCACCTCAACTTAGAACACCTCACCTAGAATTGGACCAAGTATATGCTCAATGAGGTTATGAATTTGATTAATGAGATTATTTTATGGAAATAACATTATGCCAAGGGCTTATTAAGAAGCTTAGGGTATGATTTTGGCCCTTAAAGCTTTTCATGCACTGGTGGACATGAGACCCACCAATGAAGAAAGAAGCTTCAATATTAAAAAAAATATAGGGAAATGTCAAATGAGGATCATAATCAATGAGGAGATAAGCTAGCTGTCATTGCTCAGTATGTGTGCATGCCATTTATGCCTCATAGCAACTAGATAAGGATGGTGCTACAACCATCCCATTTTACAGATGGGGACACTACTGATGCAGAGTGACTTTGTTCTTGATACAGAGTCTAGAATTTTTCTCTCTGTTCCAAAATCTATATTCTTATGGCATACACTATACTATGTTTTATGGACAAACATTGGGAGAACCCCTTCATCCTTTTGCATCATTCATGATTTGCTGTGTTTCTTGTTACATTTTTACATACAATATATTATTATAGTATAGAGGTTAAGGTCACGGACTGTGGTTACTAGGTTTCTGAAGTTCAATTTGTCTCTCTCCACTAGCTGGTTCCGCTTTGCAAATCCACTAGTCTCTCTGTTTCTCCGAAACAACTCAATGATTCTATACAGTTAACTTACAGAACTGCAAATATATGTGCTTGCTATTTATTTTAGTTTTTAATCCTTATAAATCCCTACGAAGGAAGGACATATGGGTAGGTATATTCACTTTACCAATGAGGGGAGCCTTCGAGAGATGAAATTTCTGTAAAGTTACCCAGATTGTAAATTCAAGAGTTGGCATTCAAGTCCAGGCTTGCCTGCCTTCTAACTTCCCTCTTTTTCCTTATTGTGCACTTTGCTTGCCTACATATGACAGTTGCTCAGGAAAGGGAAAGGTCTGTGTCAGCTGAGGTGAGGTGATTGGAGAAGGGTTTTTTTTTTTTTTTTTTTTTTTTTTCCGGAGGACATCATGAAAGGAAAATGTGAAGGAGAATATGTGTAAGAAGCCTGGATAAAGAAGGAGGGAGTGTGTTGAGAGGAGAGCCAGACATCTCTCCTTTCAGAAGAATCTGAGAATGTGAGGAAATCTAGCTCTCCATTAGTGACATGAAAGCAAGTGCAGGCCTGTTCAAAGGAACTGGCTTTCTGGAGCCACGACAGAGGCCTTGAGGGCAGGAGGCAGCCTTCACCTTCCCCAGAAGAGGAAGCCTGAGGAAAGCTGCAAATGAATGTGAAAGTAATCTCCTGGAGAAAAGTGCCTGGAATCTGAAAGCCCGGCTGCCAGCAAGCAGGTCTGGGCTGCTTCTGGGTGGTTCCTCTGGTCACACACCTAACAGTCCGGGAGATTTCCAGGAGACAAACTGGTACTTGAAGCACCAAATTAAGAAAAAATGAATCTAGTAGCTTAATTGAAAAATTATAAAAATATGTGCAATTGTAAGTCCATTACATTGTGAAGCACAATGCTCCCCCGACCCAAGAATGATCTAGCTGCCACCAGCTTCCTTCCCTGAACAGTGGAGTCTCCAGGGGGCCATTGTTTTAGGAGTTTGGCTATCTCAGCTGCTACTGCAACTTCTCATTTTCCTTGGTTCCTGAGTCTCCAGCGGTGTGACTTGGGAAGCCAACCATGTCTTTTTTGTAAAGCCTGCCAATTTGCCTATGTGGCTGGTAAGCGTTGCTGATTTATGCCTGGGAGTCTGTTTAACTGGGGTTTCTGCCTGCCTGCCTGAAGCTTCCAGTGGTAATAGCCCTCCTAATTAACTCTGTTATTCTTTACCCTTCCTGCTCAGAGCTTCCTTTGAAACCCTCCCAACTTCAGATGACTCAGATTTTAGAGAAGCGTTTTTCCCAGGGAGGAATTTCCTTTAGGCTGGGTCCAGTCCTTCAAGTCTCACATCAGCACCTGCACTACATGCACTTTGTACTGAATCCCAGTGTTCCTGTAGAGAATTGTCTCCATGTATCACAATTACACACATTCTTGAGCTAAATGACTTTAGAAGAACCCACTGAGAAAACTCATTGGTGCAAGAGCTTATAAATGGACTTAATTTACCCTGCCTAAAGTAAGTGTACCTGTGCCTGTTAACTCTTAAATGGGTGGTATGCTGAGTTAAAGCAATGAGATGCAGAAAGAATTCCCTGAGAACCAAAGGAGGAAATTTAGAGTTGGCTTGGCAAAGGAAATGCTTTCTTGCATTTGTGAGATGCGTTTGGGAGCTGTTTTGACATAGATTAAGAGATGACACTTATTTATACTGGCTTCTCAAGGCATGATTCATTGGCTGTGTGCTACTGTATCATTTATGTATGGGAAAGGTTGCTGCTAACTTCAGGATTCTCTATGCACATATGACAAGAGGCAACACAGATCTTCATGTATATATGTCAGAATATTTTCCCATGATTTCTGGTCAGTGAATGGATGAAGAGGGGTCATTCAATTGTAATGAAAAGATCAGGAGAAACTGGGTAAAGTGACTAGTTTGGATCTCGGTAATATGGAAGAGTGAGACAAAGTTGATTTCCAAGCAGGAAAGGTCTGCACTGATTCATTGGGGATTAGTATTTATGGTCTGCTTGCTTTCTTTTAATATGGCCCTAGTCAATCTCTTTTCTAATAACATGAACCAAATGTTTTATATTCCTGGCTTTATAATCTTTACATTAATTTGTTGTTTTGATTCATTGACATATATGCAGAAATGTCAAATATTTATATACTCTGGCTTAGTCATCTCCTTTCTTTTGGTTTCCATTGGCAGCTCAGCAAAATGCTTGTTTATTGGCAGGACTCATTTTAAATCAGGTAGAAGGATTAAACGGGGATGTGCAAAAATCCCCAACCATTGTCTACTTTTTAAATAAACTTAATTGTAAAGCAAGGACATTTGGAGCAATTGCTGGGTGTCTATGAGGGTAACTTAATTTGGAGATCATGATTTCTCATAGCACCAGACACATTTGCATGATTTTCACATCTAGTCTTGGTCAGTTGTCTGAATGTAGGAATACAGAAAGTAGTGGGTTAGAATGAATAAAGACTAAGGAACTACAAGATCATTCTTGTAAAATAAGCAACATATTTGAATGTAAAAGAGTGTTTAAATAATGGATCATGGACTTGAGACTGGGGAGGAAGGAAAATAAAACCAGAATTGGATCAATTGATTGACTGCTGTGGTTTGAATGTGAAATTTCTCACATAGGCTCATGTGTCTGAACACTTGGCCGCTAGTTAGTGGTGCTATTTGGGGCTACTATGGAAATTTTAGAAATTGTGGCCTTTTGAAGGAAGTGCATCACTGGGGATGAGCTTTGAGGTCTTATAGTCTTAGCCCACGTCCTACTCTTCTTTTCTGCTGTCTATGTGAGGATAAAATGTGATCAGCCAGAGTCCTACTGGGTGTGAGAGACCCAGACAGAGTGTGATTCCAAAGAGCAAGGATATGGGCAAGTGATATAGAGTCCGAGAGAAGACAGTGATGAATAATAATAGAAAAACTATTGCCATCTCTAAGAGAGGAGAGTCATCTATTAAGTGTTTGAAGCAGGACTGCAAATGTTAGGGTAACTAATTTTAAAATAGTCTACTTATTTTAATGCCCCATACAGAGACTTCCATATGAAGCCAATGTGACATAGGGAAGTGATTTCATGGTTTGTGAGAGACTCTTTGGAAAAATACTAGTTCCATGTTCATTCTATAAACTAATACAGTCGTTATCATTACAGTCATTGATGTAGAGTGTAAGAGCAGAGGGATTTTGCAATGGCTTTGCATGCTGTTCCTGTGGGATAAGGAAATTCAATCATTACCATTTGCAAAGAAGGGAACAGACAATGGTTCTGAGGTCAGATTTAACCCAAAGTTATCGATTTTATTCTTTTTAATTGGCTATCACTTTCTAATTGGATGATGATGTACAAGCTGCTTGAACCTCCCAAGGGAATTCCCAGGAATACAGACTGCACAGTAGTGATAAATGATAACTTGAGTAACCTTGCTTCTCTGCTAAGGGCAGTCATTGGTCAACTTTATAGGACTAAATGGCCTTTTCATATTAGTTTCAGGTAAGAACTTTCTGATATTTGCAACATTAGTGATTTTGATCATTAGAACACACTGAAATATAATTTACATTTAATTTTAACTCATTTTAGCCACATATACTGTGAATGCAGGTTCTTGAATGATGTTCATTTATATTTGATTTGTATATGATAATGTTTTCCATTCCGCTTATTTTTACACCTTCAACAATATGTTTCATCATTTTTGAATTTGTCAATATTCCCCGATGTGTCTAGGGAGACTTTTCTGTTCCCACATTTCACTGCTGATTTGATAACCAATCAAAGATTCAAACACACCAGGCGGTGGTGGCGCACGCCTTTAATCCCAGCACTCGGGAGGCAGAGGCAGGCGCATCTTTGTGAGTTCGAGGCCAGCCTGGGCTACCAAGTGAGTTCCAGGAAAGGCGCAAAGCTACACAGAGAAACCCTGTCTTGAAAAACCAAAAAAAAAAAAAAAAAGATTCAAACACTGGTACGATCGAACTAGTTTGGAACAATAGTAAACAAGACATATGTACTTATGATACTGACATACATAAGAATATTGTTGAGATACAGTGTTTCCTTTAGAGACTTCTTTGTGTCTGGCAATGAATAATGGTTATTATTATTATTGTTGTTGTTGTTATTTTTAATCTTCTTGTCCCAGAGAAACCATGGTTTTGCTCCATTTCCCAAAATATCTTGTTTTCATTTCTCTTTTACCTTAGTAGTACTTTAGATGAGAAAACAAACCTCACAGAACATTTGGTTATTTCCTTTGTGGTCAGATTATTTAAAGCTACTAGGAATGAGTATTGTTAAGACTCTAAGCATACTACAAGAGTGGGATTTTGCTTCTGGTATGGTCTCATCATAGAGTAGGTGCTCTCTTACATGGCTGATCTGGACAAGTGAAACAAGGCCAATGAGGATGTGGGTGCTGTCCACTACAGTGGTTTTGTTGCTATACATTGCTCAAACTTAGGCTTGGTCTGCACTCAGATACTGTAAGGAGTCCCATTTGACAGATGCAGCATTTTGGGGGACTTCATAGTTGAAGGAAGACAATAAATTCCATCAAGTAACCTCTTATTTGGTCCTTCTCACCATTTTCTGGCAGCTAACGTCCTGGAAGTTTGTGGGATGGTAGTTTTTATTCTTAATTTTTTTCTCTTCAATAACTGGGCAAGAATCCCTCAGGTGTGCTCTGAGGGTTCTACTCCCCAGTTCCCTCAAGGAAGTCTCAGATGTGACTGTGACAGATGCCCACAGAAGCCCTCAGATAGGCGAAGATGAGGTGCCTTTTCACACCTCTCTGTAGTTTCTCACTTGCTCAGGGATGCTTCCTTGAACACCCGCAGCCCATCTGTTCTCCCACCAGCCCCATAAAACAGTTAGCATTATTAATAGCATGTTTCTCTTACATTTTATTTGTGGGAAACCAGTTTAAAATTGCTGACTTTTCTTTCTCAGGTACATTATATGAGCAGTAGAAACATAATATAAATATTGTTTCCTGTGGAATTCCATCTTGGCAATACATTCAGTAATTTAGTAACAGTAGTATAGTCATTGCTTTCAGAGGATGACACACGCATTGGATGGAAAAGAGTAATGAGAACTCTTGTGTTGTTCACATAAAGAGGTATCAAGGTAAGCCTTGGAGTGTATTTGTTGGGCCCGAGCCATTGTCAATAAGTTCTATTCTGGAAGAACAGAGGTATCTTGAGCTGTACGAATATGGTGGGGTCCCCAAAGGCTAATGGGTTGAGTCAGAATATGTGCTTTAATGATCACAGAGATTTACGGATCCTGAGGCCTTTTGAGCTGTAATTTGGATCCTTTTTCAGAACTCACAGAAATGCTGAATTTGACCATTAATTATCTGTTCAAATCAACCTGTTCTTCTAAGTCAAGTTTCTAAAGTATCATTTCCTGTGCCTTTTGACCCTTCAATGACAGTTATTGGCTATTTTTCCCTGTCTTGATTCCTCATGAATGTTCTCATTTCCATAGATCCCAGGAGAGTTTCACTTTTATCCTGCAATACCCTGTTACACCCAGTCCTTTATCTCCTGGATTTATTTTATTTGAATTTCTAAAAAGAATAAAGAATATTTTAAATATAATAATAGTCTCAACATCATTACTTTCTTTGATAAATTGGCATTTTCCTCAACCACAGACTGCTAGAGTTACTTGTACCGCTTTACTAAAAGCTCCTAAATTGGATATGTGCTTTTTTTATCTTCTCATTTTCTTGTTTTAACTCCTCATTGTCATCGGCATGCATTCACCATGCTAGTCCTGTACTATTTTTTTTTCTTTCACATTTTTATGTTCCACGCTTTTCCTGTTTCAACTTGGTTGACCAGGCTCTGAGTTAGCAAAATTGTCTTTTGTGAAGCAGACTACAAATGCATCTATTTTATTCAAATCCTTATGTTAATGTTCTTTTATCTAAAAATCTTTCTCATTGTCTATTCTTTTGCATTGGCACTTTTTTTGGGTGTCATCAAATTTTGACCCCTTTCCCATAATATGATCTTGATTGTATTGCTGCTCTATCTTTCTCCTCTCCCCTCCTCTCCCTTCCTCTCTCCTCTCCTCTCCTCTCCTCTCCCCT
>CABHPR010143908.1:20773-42001 GCA_902168415.1 Peromyscus melanophrys | reverse complement strand
CACACACACACACACACACACACACACACACACACACACACACACACACATACACAAAGAGAGATAATTAATTAATCGATTAAAGAAACAGAAAAAGACTAGAATTCAGAGATGTCATTTGCTCTTCATCATGATTCATATTGGTTTCCAGGACTCTTTTGGAGACATGGAATGAAATATATTGTGAACGTGTCTAAGTGAGATTGGTGATTCTGGGAAAAAGTGTCAGACTGCAGGATTGTTTGAATCATTTCACTCTATTGGTAATTCATGTCCAGCCCACGATTTTTAGCATTAACTTTCAGCATCGGTTGTTAAAATGTCCAGTTGAATTGAGTATCATAGTTTCTGAGTTCTACACAGTTATTTGGACAGTGAGTCTACCATTTGCATACTAACTAACAAATAAAAATGGCTGTTTCTTTAACATTAGCAAAAAAATTCATGTTCACTGTTTAATTCATTAAATTTATTATTAGTTCCTGGAAAAATTAATAGTTAACAACATTTTCTGCATGTAAAATGCATATCTTACACAAATATGTAGTTACAGGAAGAAAAATCTGCATGTAGTAGAGGCAGGATGAGAAAGGAAAATGTCTGCGATATTTGACATGAAATGCTACGAAACAAAATAGTAGGGACTAGCCAATGAGAGGCTGTGATTCATTTATTAGAAATACATTCAAATTAAATAAATTCATTTGTCAAATGTAAGATATGGCAAAAGTAGTTTAGTGTAAATTAAATAGAAATAATCTTGAGGACTGGAGAGATGCCTCAATAGGTAA
This sequence comes from Peromyscus melanophrys, assembly GCA_902168415.1. Classification (NCBI taxonomy): domain Eukaryota; kingdom Metazoa; phylum Chordata; class Mammalia; order Rodentia; family Cricetidae; genus Peromyscus; species Peromyscus melanophrys. The sequence goes on along the minus strand of CABHPR010143908.1, from coordinate 41,210 downwards.
AGTGCTTGCCCAACAAGCATGAGGACCAGAGTTTGATTCCAAGAGCCCATTAAAAAACTCAGGCATGGTGTCAGGTGCATAGAATCCCAGTGCTGTGGGGCAGTGGGGGACACAGATAGATAGACCTCTGCTGCTAGCCCAGCCTAATAGGTGAGCTCCAGGCTAGCAAGGAGAAGAACATTGTGTTAAACAGGGTGGATGGGTATTGAGAATGACACTTGTGGCTAATCTCTGACCTCCACATGCACATCACGTACATTCAACCCTCACTCTCAGATCTACAAAAAATTCAACAGTTGTTCATCATATCAGGATAGTTCAGACTTACACATCATTTTTATTAACATTCATGGTTTAAAATGTCACAACTGTTAAATATATTATCATAAATGTCTACAAAGAATAGTGCAGTCATAAATGTATTTTTGAAAATGCTGTTTCAAAAGAGATATAAGTTGAGAAGAGCCATTGCTGCATCTTAAACAACAATGTTGAATATTTGTTTTTGATCAATAGTAATTTGAGCAAGAGAAGGATGGAATAACAATGTGTAATCTGGCAGTTAATATAGTTACTCAATCTATGGTTTTTACATGACTGTGAGATTCTTTTAAAAAATTATTACATTTTTTGTGCGTAGACTCATATATATGCACAGTATACATGAGGAGAGAAGAGGATAGCTGTGGAAACTGGTTCTCTACCACCATGTGGATCCTGTGCATCAAAGTCAGGTTGACAGGCTTGGTAGCATGATTTATTTCAGGCGCTGAGCTGTCTCACCAGCCCCCGACTAGGAAATTTTAAGCCATAGTAAACTGCAAGTTAACATTGTAGGCATAGAAATGGGTTAACGTAAACTTCCTTGAAACCTTTTTCTTTTTGTATCTAAAATTTTATTTCAAGAACAATTTGTCTACAGCGATAATCGAACAAAAGTGATAGAATATTTCAGATGCAGTGTGTTTTATTGATTATTTAAAATTTCTATGTCAAAATACTTGAAAAAATAATGTGAAGGAGGAGGGTTTTATTGTAATAGTTTAGCTGCAGAAGGAGACCTTGGGGGGTTGGAGACAAGGGGCATCACAAAGTCATACCATGCAATGTGTGGGAGGTTTATTGGGGGGATGTACAGAGGCGGCCCCTGAGCAAAGGCAGAAGGGAGAGAGAGAGGAGTGAGAAGGGCTTACTTTTTATAAGGGGGTATGGTGCATGCACATAGGGAAAGTACTCTACTAGGTGGCTGAGATAGCTACAGTGTCAAGTCTTGGCTGCTGCTGCTGCTGATTTGTCCTGCTAGTCTCCAAGAGCAGGCCAGTATAAATGCCTAATTGCTAACATTCCTCCCTTTTGTTTATTATAAAGGATGACAAAAAATAGTAAGGGGGGTGGTGAGGCAAGGGTGGAGCTGTCATATTTAAATAGCTTCCTGCTGTCTGGGGGCATAGATATCTCTCGGGGTGCTGTTGGTTCTCACCATCTAAGCATATTTGGTAATCATGCACCTCCAGCTCTGTGGCCAATGGTTGGTAGCCTTGTAACAATAGCTAATTAATTGTTTGATCACAGATATTTGAATATGCCCTTGGAGAAACATAGAGCAGAAATTGATAAAGCAGGGTGTAATTAGTAGAGTCAGGCGAATGAGATGAGGGGTCAGAAAGGAAAACATCCACTTCCATATGGAGTTCTCAATCCATTAGAGCTGAGCACGGTTCCCGGGGTGGGGGGAGCTTCATTCTTCTGGAATCAGGGACAAGGGAGTTGATCTTGGTGTCCTCTGAAACTTAATGGAGCAGGGCCCTATTGGGCTGATGTGTAGGAAGGAAACTTGTCTTGAGGTGAGGGAGTGAAAGGTTTGAGGTGGGATGGATGATTTCAATGAGGGTGGCGTCAATTTTAGTAGCTGTGGGGGTTACAAGAATTGCTTTGATGAGGATCTGTCATTTAGGGGAAAGAGGTAAGGGGCACCGATCTGGAGGAGAGAGAAGGACCTGATCCCAATGTTGATTGGGGATGGACAGGGGTTGGCTCATGGCCAGGGTAGGGAGTGGTCAGTAAAGTTCCATAGGAAGGAGCAGAGGTGACAGAGTAAGGGAGTGAGTAGGTGATCAGGGAGAGGTGAGTGTTTGAGTGAATGACCTGGAGGCAGAACTGGCTGTCTGCTAGTGTCATATGGAGAGAAAGAACCCAGGAAGGAGGTGGAGTTTGTTGGGCTTTATAAGTTAAGAGATTGGACAGTTCTGAGAGGAGATGACAGTGGTGGGTGACCCAAAAGTTAATTGTTTTGAGTCATGGATGAGGATCTCAGCAGCTGCTAAAGCATGTGTGCAGGGTGTCCATCCTTGGGTGGTAAAGTCTAATCTTTTGACAGGCATGCCAAGGGTGCAAAGGAAGGTCCTAGTTGGTGGCCTAAGACCCCAAGGTCATATCCCTTTTTTTCTGTTACATAGAGGAAGAAGGGATGGGCTAGGTGTAAGGGTTTGGTCTTTAATTACGTCATCAGCCTTCGCCAGTGTCCCAGCCTAAAAAACGGGTGGGTGCTCTGTTCCTTCTCTTCCTTTCCGCTCCTTTCCTCCCGTCGGGCTCCCTTTCTCTCTCCCTCCCCCCCTCTCTGTTTCTCTCTTTCTCTCTCTCCTTCTCTCTCTGTCTCTCTCTTTCTCTCTCTCCCTCTCCCCCTCCCAATAAAGCTCTAAAAGGTTAACCATGGTTATGATTCTTTTAATCAGCACGCTCCTCCTATGGCATGGCAGCCGTGGGCGGCGACCAGCCAGGGGGGGTGCAGCGCCGTTTAGGCAGCACCGTAGCATAACCAACATCGTATAGTAAAAAAATAACTAACACTAGGTCTGGGAGATGTAGTGCAGGGGCCTGGAGGCGGCCCTGATGGAGCTTCTGAAAGGGCTTAGTAATGGGAGAGTGAAGGAGGGGTTCATGTGAGGGGCCAAGGGCTGCCTCATATAGGGGGTGGGCAAGAAGGGTAAAAGAGGAGACCCAGGAACCTAAAAAGCCAGCTATTCCTAGGAATGATAAAATCTCCTCTTTAGTAGAAGGGACTGATAGAGACTGGATTAGGTGTTTGCTATTAAATGTAATGGTTGTGTGGGCTGGGGTAATGGTTAGTCCAAAGTAGGTGACCTGAGTAGTGGACAGTTGGATCTTAGAGGATGAGACTCTATAGCCCCGGCTAGACAAGAAATATAGAAGAGCAGAGGTATCAGTTTGCTAATTTGTAGGGACAACTTCAGAGGAGAAGGTCATCTACATACTGTTTGAGTTTAGACTTAGGGAGAGACAAAAAGAGTAGATCAGAGGCCAGGGCCTGGTCAAATAGGTTTGGGCTGTCCTAGAACCACTGGAGTGAGATAGTCCAAGTGAGTTGGGTAGAGAGGTCAGTGTCAGGGTCAGTCCTGTTGAAAGCAAAAATGTTTTGTGACTGGGTACTGAGAGAGATAGAGATGAAGGGATCCTTGAGATCCAGGACTGAGAAACGGTAGGTCCCTGAGGGGTTAGTGGAAAGGAGTGTGTAAGGGTTAGGCACCATAGAATAGAGGGAGACCACTTCAGAATTAGTGAGCCAGAGATCTTGAACCAGGCAGTAGATCCCACTGGGCTTTTTAACTGTGAGTATGGGGATGTTAAAAGGAGAAGATATGGGATGAAGTAGTTTTTTTCTTAGGTGGTGAGAGATGATAATTTTAAGTCCACTGAGGCTCTGAAGTGAGAATGTGTACTGGTTTTGGATGATGCACCGGGTAGCATCCTGTAATTGGATAATGATGGGGGAATGGTGTTTAGTAACAGAAGGGTTTTGGGTATCCACGACTTGGGGATCTACCTGGGAGGCTGGCAAAGGAAATGACATGTTGGAACCAGCTGGTTGGGTAGTTAGGAGGAGGAGAGAGGCTTCTGGTGAGTTTGGGGTTAGGCAAATGGGGAGAGCAAAAGAAATAGAGGCTCCCACTTTGGCTAGAAGATCCCTTTCCAGTAAGGGGATGGGACAAGTTGGTACCACGAAGAAGGAATGAATTAGAGGAATACTCCTGAAAATGCAATTGAGTGGTATGGTCTGATGAGGATGGTAAGGCTATTTCCCTATCTTGACAATATGAAAACAAGAAGGAGAGGTGGGTCCCCAAATCTCCATCAGGATTGAGTAAGTAGCCCCAGTGTCTAGGAGGAAAGTGATGGACTGCCCTGATATTGTGATGACTACGTGAGGCACCCTGTCAGAGATGACAGTGGTCAGGCCAAGGGAGCCCAAGCTCCTTCAGTCATCCATGGCCAAGCCTAAAATGTTGGCTGGAGGGTGGTCTGTGTCTGATGTCCCCATGCCATGGGGACGGTGAACAGCCCAATGTCCCTCTTGATGGCACTTTGGACATGGCCTAGATGGCTTGTGGGGATTAAGGCAGACCTGGGCCCAGTGACCCTCCTGACCACATTTGAGGAAGGAACCCAGTGGTCCTCAAGCCTTAGGAGGCAAGGGATCCTGGACAGTCACTGAAACTGGTTGAAAGGCCTTGGCACTAAGACTTCGGGCTGTGAGGTTAGGGAGGAGTCCTCTCTCCAGATACTTAAGCTTGGCCCTAATGTTGAGGAAACTCTGGGAAAAGAAATACGTCATAAGGAGTTGTTTGCCTTTTGGATTTTTGGTGTCTAGATTGGTATACTGTAAGAAGGCCTTTGTGATATGTTCTAGGAACTGAGAGGTTTTCCTGTTTGTCCTGGATGACCTCTTGGAGTTTCTCATAGTTTACTGGTTTAAGGGCAGCCTTATGGAGACCAGCCAGGAGGCAAGTTGTAAACTGATCTCTAGCTAGAATGTCACCTGGGGTATTGTAGTCCTATTGAGGATCCCACTGGGGGACTGCCTCAGTCCTGGCAGGGTGTGCTGCATTAGTTTAGTGAATTTAGTCTGCATATGCTTCAGCCTGTTCCCAAACTTGCCTGTATTCCTCAGGAAGTAGGTTGTTAGTTAGAATCATACACACACACACACACACACACACACACACACACACACACACACACGACATGTAAGACCCCAGGTTTTTTTTTCTATTTGAGAGAGTTCACTTAATGAAAAGGGGACATGTACCTCAACCAGGCCATCCATCCTGGCAACCTCCTGCATAAGAACTGTGGCCAGGTTAGGGTGGGTAGAGAGGGATGAGGGGTCCCACAGTGGAGTGGGAGGGAGTAATAAGGGGACTGAAGACTGCTGGTAGACTGAAAGTGGGTGCTAGAGTGGGAAGGTTAGAATGGTCAGTTGCTGCAGAGAAGGAAGAGGAGACTGAAAGAGCTAGAGGAGGAGAAGGAGTTGAATTGTGTGTTGAGGCCACTCTCAAGAGTAGTGGAAGTTTCCTCTGGTTCAGGCTTCATAGCAAGTGGGGGCTGAGAGGGAGAATAGGAAGAACAGATGGCGGGCTTGGGGCAAAAATAAGAGAAAGCTTGGGCATAGTGTATCTCCTTCCATCTACCTGATCACTGGCAGAAGTTGCAAAGGTCCCAAATAATATCTGGATTTAGGGTGCTGGTAGGTGGCCATTTGTATTGAGTATCTAAGGGGCACTGGAGCCAGATTTTGCCTTCCCAGTGCTGTGATTAAAGGTGTGCACCATCACTGCACTGCCATCATTTTATTTATTTTTCCCTTCCCCAGTCAGCATCTCATGAATCCCAGGCAAGCCTCAAAATTTTTAAATAGTTCAAAATGAGTTTTGGATTTTCCTGCCTCTACCTCCCAAGCACTTGTGCCATGTCCCCATGCTCCATTTATTTGATCACAATAAATGGAACTTTAAATGCTTTAAATGGAACTGAATGCTCAAAGACTTAAAATGGAACTCTTTTTAAAATTTAGCCCAAAGTGAAGTTACCACTCCCATGATGCATTCACCTCTTACTACTGTCACAAGCTGGAGACTAGGCCTTCACCACCTAAGTCTGCATGGATATAATATCAAACCCACAGGAATAACTAACCTGCCCTGGAGCCATACACTCCTCAGTTTCCTTTCCTTCTTTTCTCGGATAAGATTGGAAAAACTCAGGTCAGATCCTAGTTCAATCAGTAATCCCTCAGAGCTGGACTTGGCCCTTGGACCACTTTGATTGAGTGCTTTATAAGTGATAAATGTTCATTCATCACTATAAGCTGTAGAGTCTTCTCCACCTCTCTGGTGACTTTTATAGTCTTGACTAAAACAGTCTCTAGTATCTTAGTCCTTGCTTATATCACTACTCTCTCAGAAACCAGAAAGGTACCTGTTGAGAATATATTTGCTGGAGTGAATGATTATATGATGTCATGATTAACTATGAAGTCTTTGAGAAACGCCTTTGCCTAATATCTTTTTGTCTCTAGCTGCTCAACAAAACAAAGTGTACTTTAGATCCACTGGAAATACCTTTGTGTGGTGCATATGTGGCTCATGTTGTCCTGTTGACTGGAAGGACACACAGAACCTATGCTATGAAGTTAGCATATTTCTCATCTTGTATCCAATGCCTGTACATGTGGATTGAGGCAGAATGTACACTGGCACCTGCTTTTTGGTCATATTCCAAGCCACATCTCTAGTAACCATGGTAATAGCAATAGATATAAAGGTGGTGGGGCTATATTACAGAAATGGCTCAAAATGGCCTCTGTGTATTGGACCTTTGTTCACTTCTATTGGTGAAATTATTAAGGCCACTCCACGTAGTTAAAAGGAAGATTTATTTAGTGGGTAACTTACACATGAAGGGATAGGTAGGTGGCAGGTTCTGGAAAAGACGCAGCGCAGTCTGGCTGTGTTCTCTGGAGAAATCCCCTTGATCTACCTCTATTGTCCTGGTCCAGCAAACAAGAGAGCACAGCGTGTCCCGATCTCGGGTCTTCAGGACCCTCCCTTGGCCCCGCCTTGTAGGCGTGATAGTTACCGAAGCCTCAATGGGGGTTGGAACTTCCAGACCAAAGCTGGAATGGCTACCCACTACACACTTCTTAACCAGAGGCTGAGGACTGTTGCCTCAAAAGTTCAGCAATGTCAAAATCAAAGTTTTACACATTGTTGTTTGATTTCTATATGGCAGCAGAAAAACAGAGGGAGGTAGTCTGACCTTAAGTAGGTGGGACCTTGTTTATTGGCAGACACTGGCCTAGGGGACAATATCATCCATGTGAGTGTCTGAGCTGTATGTCCCACACCATGCTGACAGATGAGAAATTTTTCATGCCATGTGGGTGGATGAAACAATGCCCTCACCAGGCATTGGAAGAGAGAATCTCCACAGGAGGGATATGGCTCTGACCTTTTCAGGATTGGGAATGACTGCCATATGTATATTAGGTTCCCTCCCATAGTTCCTCCCTTCTGGAGTTGCTGTGCCTGGGCCCAGGAAAAAAGGAGAGGTGTAGTCCTTCAGCAGGAAATTATCAGTTCTTTTTAGTACAACTTCCTTACAAATTGTTCACCATCAGAAGCCCATCTGTCTTACACATCTAATGAAATCTAACCTCACATCTGTTCACCATAAGCTGACTCCCATGTTGCCTCTCACAGCTTTCTGACCTAGAGACACATTCTGAGACACATCCAAACATCCAAGTCCCCAGGAATGGCACAGCTTGTCTCCCCTTCTGAATAGCATCCCATGTCCTGTGCTTCTGGATGGTGCCATACATGAGGAGCTCCACCTCCAATGCAGCACTGTCCAAGGGCCTCCGCGCAAAGCTGTTTCTGTGCTCTTTCCTATTGTGGCCATTTTTCCTATACCATCCCTCAGATCTCTCAAGGCCGAAACAGGTGCAAGCAAAGTTTGATCATCAAGGCTAGTTTTCAGAAATAATAAGAAGATAATATTTGAGGAAAAAAAGTCATCAATATTATTTTTACATTTTAACCTTATGAATAAATAAATTTACTTTATTACTAAATAAAAGATTTGAAAAACTATCATTTGTATTTCATTATATGTGTAACACACACACTACACACACATCTTTATATATTGTTATATTTCTCACTTTTGATCCCTTGCCCTTTTCTCCTTTAATAGCCCCATGATTTTTTATTCTGTGTGTTATCTGAGGAGTATCTCAAACAGGTACATATTTAGATGATACATAAAGACTTCTCAGACATACACAGTAGATTGCAGATCTTCACTGATCATAGAGAGATTGCAAACTGTGATTACTGACCTTCTCCTTAATAAATTCCTTCTAAGCCTTATGCCATCTGTGTTCTTGATAGAGAAAAGCAAGCTCGTGTGGACTTTGTGTTAGCTGGCCATCCTTTCCAGGCTCTAGAGCTGGTCATTTCAGGAGTTCCTCATTGAATGTTTCCATGGCTCTCAATCACAATTAGGGTTAATAGTGCTTGGCTTCCCCTGAGTTCCCTTTCTCCAGCTGTGATTGAATACAGCTTCCCCACAGGCCCCAACCCCTTCCCCCTTTGGCATCAGGAAGGAAGCTCTCTACTTTCATCTAGCCTGATTATGCAGGTATGTGCTTCCCATGGCAGCCTACTGAGATCTCAGTGGCAGCTTTACTCCCCCCTGGCATGCATGTTCTGTCACCAAAGAACACTTTTAAGTCTTCCTTTGCCCTGCAACCTTTATGACTCCTTGCTAGACAAAACAAACCCTGGAAATAAGCAGGGACAGGGAAAAAGTCAGAGTATTGGGACCACAAAGGAATGGGAGGGAAAAACAGTAAGAAACTTGAGCAAGGGCTTCCCTCTTAGGTGTTTCAATTTAGCATGCTACCATAAAATCATTGAAAGAGGGACCCCAGGATTTGTGAAAGGGGAGACTGACAATTTCAAAGAACTTTATGCAGAAGCAAACACACTATGCTTCTGTTACCCAGGTACTACACTAAAAGCTAGTAATAGGTGAATTTAATGGCCACAGTTATTTTCCTAAGGAGCAAGCTGTATATCAGCGCAGAGCCTTGTTAGTATCAGTTGAGGCCTGTGTGGGATTCTTACCATCTTACAACTCTGCTAACATTCACAAACTTACTCATCTTTGGAACAATCTAAAATAGAAATTGTACTGTGTGTCAGGTCCCAAAGAAACTCGGGACAAGTCTCACTCAGTACAGTAGCTCCTTGCAGCACTTCTCACCCTGCCCCCTACCCTAAACTTGCTCCCAGAGGCTGGGCTTCCTCCTCCCTTCCCCCAGCTTCTGATTCCTGTATAACTCACTCAGCTTTCTACACTCTTGTTTTCCTGGCTTTCTCTTGGCCTCTTTTGGTCTGCTGCTCCTCTCATTGTCTGCCTAGACCCCTTTCCTATCTTGCTTCCTGCCCTTATGGCCCAGTTCAGTCTGCTGGCCCTGTTCAGTCTGGACCTTTCCAGATGCCCCTGGCTATGCTCTCCTTTTGATCTACAACAGGCCCTCTCCTCTACCATGCTTTGGAGTAGTCATGCCCTCATTTTTTCATTCATCTGGTACCAAACCTCAGACAGCATCTGTTTTGATATGATAGTAGGCCTCTCCTTTAGTCATTTGTCCCAGGTTTCTTGGAGACTTAACACTTAGAAGACTGGACAAGCTCATGCAGCCTCTTCTAGAGTAGAGTACATTATCCAGGGCAACCAAATTTGTGTTCTCAGTTCTTGGTTACCCATATTTGACCAAGAGTAAAGTATCTCTGTCTTTTGGATCCTGAACTGTATTTGGTTTTGACAATATTTCTGAAATATACACTTCTTTAAAGAAAATGAGGAATCCTATAAGCGGACCTCATGCAGCAGAGTCATTCCACACTGAAAGCAAACTCCATATGGAGGTTCTTCGATGTCCATCATCCTTTTTTGAAGTAAATTGGTTGAAGGGGTTGGGCGTGTTTGTATATGACTGGCGGACACATCCGCCTAGCCAAATAGGTCAGGATAGCCATTTCTGGGCCAACTCGTCTCGTAACCAGGACGACGGACACATCCACCTGGCCAAATAGGTCAAGATAGCCATTTCCGGGTCAAGGCGTCTCCCGTTACCAGGGTCCGTGATGTCACGTGGCCAGGCAAGCGCGCGGCGTGCCTATGTCATCTACGTCCACCTGGACACGCCCCGCCTTATAAAGAGCCGTCATAACTGATCTAATTCTCCTCCTCACACACATGTTCCCCCGTAGGGTCACTCACTATCCCTGTCCTCCAATAAACTCTATTAGTGGATTCTGTCGTGTTTCGTGATGTTTTCTTACAGGGTAACAGCGAAAATAACTAACATTGGTGCTGTCAAGAGCAGACATGTCTCACTGTCATGAAAAGTCTTGTTATTAAAACATCTTAAAGGGTATATTCTGTAGGTCTTTGAAGTGTTTGAAGAACATCTATTTATCTAAAATGTATCTCTGTATGACTTTGTAAACATACCTAACACGACTAGACTGTAAGTTTGATTGCTATATGTGACTAACTACTGACCTGAATTTCTTAATTATTCTAAATGGTTTATAATAATAGTTTTCAAGGACTAGAACTTTACATTATATTTTTAAACAAGAGTAGAAACATATATACAAAATGTTGTAACAAAAATAACCTCAATTTTGTATCAATATACAGGAATTCATAAAATGTAAAATATTTGAGGCTAGTGGTTGTTTAAAAGTAGACCCAACAATCTACCCTTTTATCCCATCATTTTTATACTGTATTGCTCCTTTTCCCTTCAGAAAGAGATCCCTGAATCTAATCACCTTTGTTTAGCTTTTTCCCTGACCATGACCAATAACAACTTGTAAACAAACCCCCTAAATGATGACAAACATCCATAACTCACCAAATGACCAAAAACCATCCATCCAAACTCTTGGGAATATGGGTGTTATACTCTTTAGACTGCTTCCTGTTTTTTGGGGGTATTGGCATATTTAGGGGATGTGGGGGTATTGTGTTCCCCAAAATATTGTGTAAGCTAATAAACTTATCTGGGGTCAGAGAATAGGACAGCCACAATATGAAACAGAGGTTAGGCAGTGGTAGCATACGCCTTTAATCCTAGCATTCCAGAGGCAGAAATTCATGTGTTCAAGGATACACCCAAGCATGGTGATCCACGCCTTTAATCCCAGAAAGCAGCCTTTAATCCTAGGGAGTGGTGGTAGAAAGCAGAAAGGTATATAAGGCGTGAGGACCAGAAACTAGAGGCATTTGCCCTGGAGAGGCCTTTGGCCTGGAGAAGCCTTTGGCCTGGAGAAGCATGTAGCTGGTTAAGCTTTCAGGCTTCTAGCAGCAGTTCAGCTGAGACTCATTCTGGATGAGGGCTCGGGGCATCCAGTCTGAGGAAACAAGACCAGCTGAGGATTCAGCGAGGTGAGATAGCTGTGGCTTATTCTGTCTCTCTGACCTTCCAGTGTTCACCCCAATACCTGGCTCAAGGTTTGATTTTATTAATAAGACTGTTTAAGATTCCTGTTATAAGGGGACCCTGAGACAGTTGGGATAATCAGTCAAGTCTTGGGAGATATACCTGGTTAATAAGGTTTTTTATTACTTTGTTTTGTTGTAGTCTTTATGGAGTCCTTTATATTCTTATATGGTTGAGACATACATGCTTGGAATTAGACAGAAAATGTATTATGCTCATGAGACTATTTCTTTATCTCTTTTTTGTTTGATTGTTTGTTTTCGAGACAGGGTTTCTCCCTGTAATTTTGGTGCCTGTCCTGGATCTCACTCTGTAGGCCAGGCTGGCCTCGAACTGATAGAAATCTGCCTGGCTCTGCCTCCCAGGTGCTGGGATTTAAGGCATGCGCTACCACCCGGCTATTTCTTTATCTCCTAGTGGGTGAATATAAACCATACCTTAAAGACATTGTCTAGAATATCGTTTTAGAGAGTGCAGAAAACTCTTCTCTGCTCACCAGTGTTTAAGTCAGTGTCACAGCAATGACCACTCTGTGTAATCATCGATTTTTATCATATCACTGTTGCTCAGCGAAGTGATGAAGATCTTTTTTTTTCTCCCCCCTCAGGGCACCATCATCCCTTTTATTTTATAATTTAATCTAATTTTACGTATCAGCCACAGATTCCCCTGTCCTCCCTCCTCCTGTCTCCCTCCCCTGCCCTCCCCCAAACCCACCCCCCCATTTCCTTCAGTAGAGGCAGATCCAGGGCGATCTGCCTGCGACATCTGTCACCCCATTGAACACCAGGGTTGATTTGGCTGATCTGGCTGGCTATGGGGGTGTCCCCTTCCACCCTCACCGCTCCATGTGCGTCCCGCCGAGAGCTGCACGCTCGGTCGAAGAGGACGACCTTCCCCAAATAGAGGAGGACCGCTCTTAGGTCAAGGGAATACACGAGTAGCTGTGCTCCCCTGCTAGAACCTCCAAACAAGCTCTCAAGATGAAGATCTTAAGTTCGAGGCCAGCCTGGTCTCCAAAGCGCGTTCCAGGAAAGGCACAAAGCTACACAGAGAAACCCTGTCTCGAAAAACCCCAAAAAAAAAAAAAAAAAAAAGGAAAGAAACCATAGCATTACATTCTCCTTTTAAAGAAAAGGAAAATATTTGTTAATAAATTGCAAAATGTCTATAAACCGTTAATAGTTATCTGGGGAAAGCATTTTTGGTTTAGAAAGTATTCCATGAAACCAATTAGAGAAGGGAGAAATTAGATGTGTTTAATGTATTCTACTTGCCAGTTGTATTCATTCTATACTCCAGAAGAGCTAGCTTTTATGTTTACATCAATGCATTTCCTTCTTCCTATTCAAGACTGATTTGTGTATGATCACTATGAAGAAAGGGAAGGAGGGAACAGAATGAAGTTAAAGAGTTTACTTTACAGAGAGTGTTTCCATGTATTGTAGGCTGTAAGCCCTATTAACTTATCCTCAGTCTGTTCTCTTTGTGGATTCTGCTGCCAGGCCTCCCCACTTGACCTGCAGATTCAAAGATAGGGAAATAACCCTGTAGTCACTAGGCCTATGGATACCACACCAACTCCCTGCTCTAGTCTCCAAATATGCCACACTTTGGTATACATATATTATTGCCATTATTATTAATTTTTCTTATATTTATTATGAAACTATTAACTTCTAGTTAACTATTTGAGAAAATAGTTTCTTGTAAACAAAGGAAATATTGAAAGCATTCCATTTACACTTGAATGTTATTCACAGAATACACTCTGAATAGCCAGTGTCATCATATAACATAAAACCCAAACATACAGAGTGCATGCTCATAATTAAAGCTTCAAGCTGGAAAATTCAATATCTTATCTTATGAATTCTTCTATATTAGCCTAAATAATTATTTCCATCTTTGTCCTGTCTGTACTGATATGATTTGATATTTTAACTATGTTTGGCAAAGAATAAATTGTGGTTACAAGAAAGTAGCCAAAAGACTCAATAGGAGGAAATGGAAAAATCTAGTGTGATAGAGGTTCAAACCACTGCTATTACTGCCATCGGCTTATAGGCTCAGCCTCACTCTTTAAAGACCTTACATTCCCATTACCTAGTTACAGCAACCTTGGTATAAACAAAGGCAGATGCAAGGGAGACTGCTCTCTAAAATTTCAATTCAGTTTTATAAAATTGAATGACATAGTTCTAGTCCTTTTTTTTCTCTCAAATGTCTTTCCAGGATTCTTTCCAGTATGTAATAAATTAAATTTGGAGAGGGCACTTGAGGAATATCATATGGATTTGTTGAATTTTTCATTGGGGGAGAAAATAGTGTACTTGGGTTAAAAGAGTGGAAAATACTTCTTTTGAGATGTTAGGAAAAAAATCTGACTAACAGAAAAGGAAGCAATACACTACATGATCTCCACATTAACCATGATATCAAATTACTCCTTTTCAAGAACACATGGAGCCCAAATCATTGAGTCTGATGAGGAGTGCTGTGGTTCACTGTAATGCAGATTTCCATCTTTACTCACTTAAGGAGGAGAAACTCACTGCTCTTAGTCCTATTCTATTATTTTCATTTGCATATGTTCTATGTGCTTGTATTGTGACAGTGTGATGCTGAAAACAGGTATTTCAGTGAAAAGAATGAGGCAAGACTTAATTTTCAATCCATAAGCAACAAGTTACAATTAAGGAGTACACAATGTTTAGATTTTCCAATTTTTCACAATTTCATGTATATATATGAAATTTCACATTATACATATGTGTACACACATATACATATAATGTGTATGTGTATACATATGTGTGTGTGTTCATTTGTTTTTCATTCAACAATAAGTCCAAATTCTCTATCTCCTCAGAATATAAAAGTTAGTGTTTATTCAGTAAATATTTTCTAAGTGATATTTATTTGAAAAGTACATTTTAATTCCTAGGTTAGGACAAGCAATACCTAAAAAAACAGAGCCAAAGCCCAAATTTTAAAAATACTTCAATCTAATGAAGAAATAAATATCTAATTAGATAATTTTTTTGTGATGATCTCCTAGCAGAGCACATATGTTGTAGGTTAATAAAAAAATGAAGACAGAAAAGTAAGAACACTTAGAATAGTCAAGAGAAGACAGGGTATAACTTGTAATAAACAGTCTCCACAATTTATCTGACTTCACATGCCACAGTAATTTTCTATTATTATGTATATCATGTAGGCTTGCAAATTACTGTAGTTATAGACACTTGGAGATTTAGCTTATAGTGGCTCAAGCTTGACAAATGCTTTAATAATCACTGTGGCAGAAGAAAAGCAAACTTTAAAAAAGTCATACTGAATCTGAAAGGTTCAAACAGGAAGTGATGTTTTTTTCTTACGTGTAATACAACCAACGACGTCTTCTAGTCATATATACCTTCAGGGGAAGTTGAGAAATACAATGTGTTTAGAACAAGAGACACAAGTATTTGTTATGAGACCTAATGTTTAATCCAGTGTAACTCAGAATACTTTACAGAGAACCTAGTAATACACTGAAGAGAACTCCTAAAATATAAGTAAAGAATTTTCTAGGTGGGTTATCTAAATAAGCTTTTACCAGTTTTCTTCTTTTCCCCTTTAAGTATCTTAGTTTGTTTTTGCATGTGTGTACATACATATATTTATAATGATGCCTGTGTATTTGAAGATGCATGTGCATATGCATGCTTGTGGTGTATACATCAGAAGTCAACTTTTGGTATTGTTCCTTGAATGTCGTCTACCTTGTTTTCTGGGACAGGGCCTTTCATTGTTCTGGAACTTGTGAAGTAGGCTAAGCTGGCTGGCCAATGAGTCCTAGGGATTCTTCTATTTATAAAATAATAATACAAGGAGCAATATACATAGGAACAGTATATTCTTAGATAACAGGAGTACATTCTGGTATTGTTCAATAAAAATTGTCTGTAGAAAGTAGAAAGGAGTCTTTTATAAATTAAAAATGATAGTGTGACAGTGTACTCTGGACTCAGAAAATTCAATTTACTAGTCAATAAGAGTAAAACAGTCATTACCTGCTAAATGTCCCATTTGAGAGAATTCATTTGTTGAAGATGCTAAGCGGTTTTGATGCATTATTTTTTAATCTAGAGTAAAGTTTGAAATAGAATATTAGAAACATTTTTTGTACTATATATTCATGAGAAAAATGCAGTAGCCTTTCTATTTTCTTTCTGAGGATGATGTTCATCTTTTGGTAATAGAGTCACAGTTTTCTTGAAAAGCATCCCTTTCTCTTTATTTTCTGACACTTCAAAAAATACTCGCACAGTTCCAATAGCCTTTGCAGGGGAATTAGATTGATTTCCATCTTCGCCTGTGTTTGCAGCTTTCTTTCATTTTATCACTTACTGCAAAACTGCCTCTCATTTCTTTCGGCTTGCTGCCTCTTTTCTCCAGTCAGACTGCAGTGTCCTGCCCGAATGTCTTGAGGTTTGTATTATTATTTTTAGTTCTATCTTCTGGGTTTGTAATGGTTTCTCCTTTTGTGTTTAGTGAGATGCTGGAGAAGACTCTTTCATATTTGTTGGTTTAGCAAAGCCTAAAGTTTCAGGGCTCAGGTTCCTGGACACATACATGTCATGTCTATACATCCTTTAGATGTACATGTATATATCCCCTACCTTACAGATGAAAAAACTGAGGTTTTGAGAGATGGTAATGATGATACAAAAATTATTATAGTAGTGAACATGTCTTTACACTCTGAACATCGAGATGTGTGTATCTGTTACAGCAACTATCATGCTTAATCTGTAAAATAATTCTGAAAAGCAGATTTTATTTTAATATTACGTTGTGTGTGGATTTTTTTGTGTGCATTTATGGTTGTGCATCACATTAATGTGGTGGCCTAGAGGCCAGAAGGAGGTGTTGGATCCCCTAGGACTGGAGTTATTGGTGGTTGTGAGTCACCATATGGGTGCTTGGAAACCAACCTGGTTCTTCTCCAAGAACAACAAGTGTTCTTAACCACTGTGCCATCTCTCTAGCCTCAAGAAAGTAGATTTTATTGCAACCATTTTATAGAAGAAAATAAAACCCACAATTATGTAAATTAGTCTACAAAGTTTAGAATTTTAATTATTGCTATATAACATATTCCCTAGGTTGTACTCACAAAGTGATTAATTAATATTATTAAAAGTTTCATGCTTTTTATAAATGTTTATTGGCAATTTGATCCTTCCAACGAGTTTTATATATCAGAAAGCAAGATGATGTGTGTTGTATGTTGTTAAGACATGAGGTACAGATGGAAATCTCAGAACATTCTCTATCAACCGAGTCCATCATAATTTTTTTTTCATTGCTTTTAGTACAGTGAGATACACCACAGTTAAAGTACTCTGGGCCAAAACAAATTTATAGCATGCTTCATTTTAACTTTCAGTTCTTTTAGTTATAGACCACCTTAACAAAAAATGATGATAAAATAACAATTAAGTCTTGTGAGGGAATTATTTTATTTTTTGTTATGTGTGTATGTTTGTGTCAATGTAGGTATAAGCACATGTGAGTGCTAGTGCCACAGAGAAGGTGTTGAGTAATGCTGACTGGATTATAAGCTGGTCCATGTGGGTGCTGGGAATTGAATTCAGGTCCTTCTTTAGAGCAACGCGTGCTCATATCTACTGAGCAACCCTTCCAGCCCCACTTAGATTTTAAAAAAAAGAAAGAAAGAAATGTGGCTGATCATCTAACTGCAGGGACTATGAGAATGAGCAGTCTTAGAGACATTTCATTTTTCACATAAAAAGCCTGTTTAAACTTGCTGGTGTCATATTCTCTGAAATTGTGATAGATGAACTTTATCTGTAGGATGTATCATGTAGCACTATTTGCTGCTCTAGAGGTGGAGAGACTTGGAGAATGGAGCCAATAAATGAAGTGGGCTAAAGTCTCATCTCATGCAATTGCCAGCTTTATTTAGAGCATCAGACAATTTATACCCTGAAAGTTACTAAGAATCTTGTGAGTAAAATGTACAATCACAAGGACAAGCCACACAAGACAAAAACATGTTTTCCCACAGAGGCATATAAACAAATAACAATTTTAGTGGGTAGCCATTCCAGCTTTGGGCTGGAAGTTCCAACCCCCATTAAGGCTTCCGTAACTATCACGCCTACAAGGCGGGGCCAAGGGAGGGCCTGAAGACCTGAGATCAGGACGTGCAGCACCTTCTTGTTTGGCTGGATCTGGACGCGAGAGGTAGTCCAAGGAGAGTTCTCCAGAGAACACGGCCGGACTGTGCTGCATCTTTTCCAGAACCCGCCACCTACCTATCCCTTCATTTGTAAATTACCCACTAAATAAATCTTCCTTTTAACTACGTGGAGTGGCCTTAGTAATTTCACCAATAAACAATAACCAGCATTAATGAATAATCTGAAACAAACTCACTCCAGTCCAGTACACCTGGGAGTGTCATGTAAACACATTACAAGAGTAATTCTGTGTTTTGAAAAAACTGAGGTCATAGATTCCTCTCTTATTCTTTGAGTATTCCAATTTTACTATATGTGCTGCTGAAGCGAGGACTTTTTTGAGCACCCACAGTTCTCCTCACACAACTACATTCTTGGACTGTTTTCCAACATAGCACTACATGTTCCCACTGTGGGTTAGATTCATCTTACCAGTGCCATAACATTAGACTTATCTATATGACTTTCTTTTCTCAATAAAATGTTAATATATATAATATAGATTTACATGTATAGGCATGGTTTAGTGTGTGTGTATGTGTGTGTGTGTGTGTGTGTGTGTGTGTGTGTGTGTGTGTGTGAGTGTGTGTGTTGCTGGGGATTTATCCTAAGACCTGTTGTATGCTAAGCAAGTACTATGTCTGAGGTACCACAATCACTTTTTAAAATACATATCACTTTTGAATTTTTTCAAGACAAAGGGTCACTAATTTGCTTGGCTGGTCGTAGACTTGCTCTGTAGTGCAGGTTGGATTTGAACTTGTGGGTCCATTGCTTCTGCCTCCTGAGTAGAGAGAGGCCTAACTTATCTTGTCTTCTTCAGTGATATGATCTGCCGTAGGTAGAACATGAAATGAGTAATTACTAATTAAAACAGAATGAGGATACAAAGTGGGTGAATAGGGAGGTTGGATCTGGGGAAAAGTGGGGGACTGAGATAAATCTGTTCAAAAAGATTAAAATATGAAATTCTCAAAGAATTAACAGAAACGTTATCTAAAAACAGAAAAATGGTAAAATTATAAAATTTGGTAAACAGACTTTGACTCAACCCACAATCCAAAGTCAACAGTAGTTGACCTGAAACCAGCACAGAAACTGAAGCACAGAGTCTAACTGTGTGAGATGGTTCAATTTCAAAGGCATGCAATTACCAAGTGGTAGTCATAGTAGCTAACTAGCGTACAAGCCTATGTTTGAAAATAAAACATATTCCATCTGTTCCTTTAAGAAAATGAGTAAACTCTTTCAAGAATATAATCCTTTTAGGATTTGGGCAATTTGTTACACCTTCCCAAACCAGACTAAGAAATCACAGCCACTGATGCATAATGTGTTTTCACAATTTATTTAGTGTATCATGAATCTCTCCAATTTATTTCTGTGAATTTAGGTAATGTTAACCTGCCACATTCACCATATTTTCCATTTTAATCTTCAATTTATTTATGGGTTAAATAATTTAAGTCCATAACTCAATTCTATGTACCAAATAATCATGTAAGATTTCGTTGACTGAAATGCTTTTATTTATAACAATTTCCTCCCTTTATCTCAATAATCATATTGGAAACATACAAGAGGTTACGATGTGTGTTTGGATTCAAGCACAGCTACTGGATGTTGCTGTACCTCAAATTCTTATTAGTATTTATCTTTTTAGTGCTTACCTATGAGGTAAGTCAACATATTTTTGTGGCACAACTATTAACACTTGGAGACAAGCATGGGGGAAATTTATGGTTGTGAGACAGGGATATATCTTTGTCTGGAATAAAATGCACCATGACGACAAGTTCAAATATACCTTGAGAAATAACCCGCTGGACAGACAGCATCATCCTCAGATGTTAAATGACGTTCCTCAGTTTCCCATTTGCTTTGCTCCACCTCACCACCACCCCTCCTCAAAATACCCTTGTTTCCCTGTTTCTGCAGCAGGCAAATGTCTTTCCTTCAAGACCCAGTTCATAGAGAACCTCCCAAGGAATCCTGTGATTCTTCAGTGACGCTTTAGTTGTTTGATTCTCTTTAGTTCCACAGTTTTCACTATGACTGAGTCTGTACTTGAAGAACCAAGAAAATGGGCCAGGTGGCAGTGATGGTGGCACATGCCTTTAATCCCAGCACTCAGGAGGCAGAGCCAGACAGATCTCTGTGAGTTCGAGGCCAGCCTGGTCTACAGAGTGAGTTCCAGGACAGGCTCCAAAGCTACACAGAGAAACCCTGTCTCAAACAAAAAACAAAAAACAAAAACAAAAAAATACCCAAAAGAAGAACCAAGAAAATAGGCATAGGGAGTGTTTGAGATTTTGTTACTTATTTCCACAATGCTAATGACTGTGATATGGAAAGAAAGAGTGAGAATTATTTTTACTTTTTGAAAATATATGAACATTACGAGAAGATCAAATATTTTTATATTTCCTACTGACCTTAATGGTTACTGAAGTCTTCACAAATTCAATCCTGTATAGAACTGAATGTTAAAGATATGACACACCATAAAGAATATTTCAGAAAGGATCAAAGTTTGATTATAAATGAGTTTATAATTACACATAATTGTCTAATTTTAGTATGTTGTGTCTTGTAGATTATTCAAAATGGCACCATCAAGTTGTGGTATTTGAAATTTAAGGTAAATATTAAGAATTCAGAGAATTTCTATGATTCTCTGTTTTTGTTAAAACTTGTTTTTCTATATCCACATTTGGAGAAATCAGTTGGACTAACTTTTTCTTGTTAAACTTTGTGTGTGTGTGTGTGTGTGTGTGTGTGTGTGTGTGTGTGTGTGTGT
>CABHPR010143908.1:0-20763 GCA_902168415.1 Peromyscus melanophrys | reverse complement strand
TGTGTGTGTGTGTGTGTGTGTGTGTGTGTGTGTGTGTGTGTGTGTGTGTGATATGTACACATGCATGGGTGTATGTGTTTATGTGAGTGAGTGGAGTATTTGAATGTCACTCCAGAACATTCCTGAAGGACCACCTCCAATCTCAGTCCTACTTTATATCTTCTTTGAAACAGAGTGCTTGATTCTTGCCACTGTGCATACCAGGCTTTGTGGGCTGAAAAGTCCCGTGGATTTATCTGCCTTTGCCTCCTGTCACCCTGTAAAGGTAATACAGCTGATTCAGTTCTGGTCCCCATGCTTGTACAACAAGCACTTTACCCACTGAGCCTTTTTCAGGCCTTATTGTATTTTTTACAAAGGCTTCAATAAGTTTGATATGAATTTAACTGTGATAGAATAATTCTAGCATATTGATTATCCTCAACATTTTAAAAGAAGATTCATTTTTTTCTTTTCTGTGTATGACTGTTCTTTATGCATGGGTGCCTATGTACTGTGTGTGTCTGGTGCTTGCAGAAGCCAGGGGTGTCAGATTCCTAGAATTGGAGTTTCATGGTTGTAAGCCACCATGTAAGTGCTAGGAATTGAACCCAGGTTCTCTTGAAGAGCAGCCAGTGCTCTTAACTACTGAGTCATCTTCCCAGCCCTTAACCTCAACATTTTTATCCTCAATGATGCATTTTTGATTATGGATGAGCTTATGAAATTCAGAAATTAACATAAACCATTCATTCTTTTCATTCTCTACTCACTACATAAGAAATTCCATCCAACAGAAACCAGCACACTGTCCTGCATTGCATCTTCACAGTGTTTTTGCCATCAGTGATGTTTGTGATTTGAATTTGTATGAGGATAGCCCTGATACTATCCTTATCAGACTGAATATTTGGTGTATGTCAGGTAATTTTCAGATACTTAAGAGATTTTTCTTATTTAATACCAGGTGGACACTGAGAAGTAGCTGCCATAATCTTAATCATATTTAAATAGAAAACTGGATGGGAGATAACTAGATATGATCTATATATTATAAGATAAGCTTATTTCTCTATAGAAAATTTTTAAAAAATAGAAGCTTGTCTTTACCTTTATATCTAAAATATTTCAAATAGCTAAATCCTTCAATGGTACTTTATGAATGCCTGTCACACTTCGGATTGACAAAGCTGAATTTAGATGTTCAACGAGAGTAGTTAATAGAGTTTTAATATAGGCACTTCCAGACATTGACAGACAAAAAGCGATCTCCTCCAAGCACATAAACTAATTTCAGTCCTCATTTTCCAAACTTGGAAAAGTTTTGAGACACAATGAAAACATCCCAGTCACAGCCGACAAGGTCAGGGGGCAATATAAATTACCAGCAAGGTAAAAAGCACTCCTGCCTTCATGTTAACAATGGGAACATCTGAGCAATATGCATAAAATAAAGTCTTTGATGTACTTTCTAACACCTAGCAAAATTCTTACCAATATACTGTAATAACAAACCAAATAAGTGTATGATTATCAACTTAATAAGAGTTTATACTCTTAACATATTATTTTAAGTGAGATTTGAGTTTTAACTTTAGTATATGATAAGTACATGAGTAAAAATATGATGAATTTCATGTATGCTGGACAGAATATTATTTTTAGAAGTCAGATTAAGTAAATTAACTGATGAAGAAAGGAAATTTTTCTCAGTAAAAGAAATGTTTAATTTTCTCATCATTTCATACTTTTCTGTACATTTCTAACACAGCACATGATATATTTAAATTAGGATTCATATGTTTTCTTAATACTTTCTGTAAGTGGAACTTCTTCTAGAAGAATTGAATGTGGCATATATTCCCATCATAACATTATAGCAGGCTATTAGTGAGTTTTCTACATGAATCAATAAGTATATGTGTGTATATACTGTGTGTGTGTTGTCTAATAAAGGGCAACATTTAGGAAGTACAGGAAGGATGATATTAACTTACAGAGTCATTTAAACTATATTAATTTAAAACAAAAACAAGGTTCTCAACTTGGATATCTAAGCTTTATACTCCATTTTTCTATGTGCTAGTTATAATGTTTTAGGTAAGTTATTTATTCTCTGAGTTCCCCAGTTCCCTACCTCATTTTAATAATATCTACCTTATAACATTTTATAGGGATTTCATGAAGTTCCAAAAAATAATGAATAATATTTAATTTTGAATTTTATTTTTATTTACTTAGCAATTTATTGATGACTGCACATGAGCTCCACCCATATTGGGAAAATGAAGGCGAGGTTCATGAAGATATTAGGAGGTATGGAAGGGATAATTGCTAGTTCTTTGGTCAGGACTGTTCTGACATAGAGATTGTTTCCATGATCGCAATATCTATTCTTCTAAGTTATCTCTCTTCTTTTTTTTTTTTTTTTTTTTTTTTGGTTTTTCGAGACAGGGTTTCTCTGTGTAGCTTTTGCGCCTTTCCTGGAGCTCACTTGGTAGCCCAGGCTGGCCTCGAACTCACAGAGATCCGCCTGCCTCTGCCTCCCGAGTGCTGGGATTAAAGGCGTGCGCCACCAACGCCCGGCTGTTATCTCTCTTCTAAATAAGCCCATTCAGATAAAATAAAATCAAATAAAAGAGTGGTAATAAGGTGGTGTCAGGGGACAGTTATAAACAGTGGATCCAGCAGATCTAGTTATTAATTGTAGATGAATTTGAATAAATAACATTTTTTTCTCTATCTGCAAAGTAGGAATTGGTTTCAACTGTGCATCCAGACTATGATGTACAGAATCTTAGGAAAACCTCACTTCCTTCTGTCAATTTATCTGTCTTTAGATTTTAATACTTAATTTCCTTTTGAAACAGGGTCTCACCATGTGGCACTGGCTGGCCAGGAACTTGCTATGAAGACCAGGTTAGTCTGGAACTCACAGAGATCCATCCATCTGTCCCTGACTCAGAAGCCGGGATCTAAGGCATGTGCAACCATTCCCAGCTATACTTTAATGCTTTAACTCACTAATTACTACCGTTCCAAACAGTCTGAAACTCTATGACCCAATTCGCTTAAGCAACTGCTGTTTTTGTTTCTAGAGGAACAAGTGTTGGGCAGTGCCTACTTACAGCAAAATTCCTGCAGCCTCTGTGGTGAGGGATAATCAGGGCCTTTTGAGTTAAAATTCTAGCTCTTCACTACTGTCTTACAATGATGCTGGAGAAAGCAATTAGTTCTGAGACTTTGGATACCCATGCTGAATTGATAACAATTATTATGCCTAATAACAGACAAAAGAGAAAAAAGAAAAATACTCAATACTCACAAACAATGGACTAGATTGAATTAGAATGGCTCAGGTCTCTAGCAAAGCATGTTCTGTTTATTTGAAATCCATCAAGTACCAATAGCAAACATGACCTAGAATACAACACTCTCTGAATGAAACAAGGACTATTCATGTGTCTGCAAAGCCTTGCAGCTCATTCATGCCTCCTTCTTCTTAGCATCACTGCTAACAACCCAAGTGAAATTCCATAGTTACCATACTATTGCACACTCTTCCATAAGCAGGGTTGTGTATTAGGGAAATGACATGTATTTTGGATTTTGCTCACATTCACTCTCTGATCCCCCCTTTAATTCTTTACATTCCTGCCTCCAAATCACATGTCCTAGACCAAGACAACAGACAGATCTTCTTTCATTGTTAACTTAATTTTTTTTTTTTGGTTTTGTTTTTGAGACAAGGTTTCTCTGTGTAGCCCTGGCTGTCCTAGAACTAGCTCTGTAGACCAGACTGGCCTCAAAGTTACAGAGATCCACTTGGCTCTTCCTCCTGAATGCTAGGTTTAAAGGCGTGCACCACCATCACCACCCAGCTTAATTTTTATTTTTTAAGAATTTTACATATGAATACTATATTTACATTTACATTCCTCTCTGTTCTCCAATTTCCTCCATCTCCCCATCAATTTCCACTCAAATTCATTACCTCTTACTCTTTAATTATTGTTATTACAAACACATATGCACACATACACACACACACACACATATACAAACACACACTAAAACTACAAAAGATATTAGAGAGTTAGTTTCTTCTAAAACTTCCACCTTACAGATGGCTAAATTTTCTATGCATTTTCATACAATATTTCCTTAAAATGTATGTGGCTTTGTATAGTCTTACAATGGATAGCACTATTTGCATTATATTAATACTAACTTAATGATTTTATTTTAATTGTCTCCTTAAAGAAAGATATGACATTAAGATATTACCTTAAGGTAATACCTATTAAGATAACAAAATATAGACTGTCACACTAGCATTTCACCACATGAATCCTTGAAAATCCAATTAAGAGCAAATCTGATGTTAGTGCAACTACAGTGGAAGTGGCAGAGAGGTAGTGATGGCCAGAGGTTGAGGAGGACCAAAGCAACCACTGTCTCCAGGATGTGACAGGTTTAATGTACAGTGAACTCAGAGCAGCTGCTGTCACCTGCATAACACCTGCACAAGATCAAGCCAGTCAGTATTGTAACACAGAGGGTGAAGAGGTCCACAAGTCCAGTGACTAACAGAGGAACTAGGGAGAGTTGAAGATTTCTCAAAGAAAGTGTGTAGCCCCTTTGTAGGTTGATTATGTTCTAGTGGATGACCCCAGACCTAGGAGTATATAGGTAACACAAGTTGAACTCAGTAAGATGTAAATAAAAATAGAAAATAAAAAAAGAGAAGAATTGGCAATGGAAGGGAGGTGAGAATAGACCTTCAAAGGAATCAGCCAGAGGAGCGAGGAATGAATTACGATCAAAATATACTCTATGGAATTTTTAAAGAATTAGTAAAATGTCATATTTTAAAAAATAAATAAAATAAAAATCTGAGCCGGGCGTTGGTGGTGCACGCCTTTAATCCCAGCACTCGGGAGGCAGAGGCAGGCGGATCTCTGTGAGTTCGAGGCCAGCCTGGGCTACCAAGTGAGCTCCAGGAAAGGCGCAAAGCTACACAGAGAAACCCTGTCTCAAAAAACCAAAAAAAAAAAAAAAAAATCTGAGAAGCTGCATGAAGCAGCATTGGGAACAACCAACCCCTCACAGATCAAACCCACCTGCAGCTGCATTCCTGCCTACAGCTCCAACAGCCCCCACTGCCACCATGTCCCCAAAGAAGGGCTGAAAGGGATATTAAAGGAGATAAAGCCAAGGTGAAGGACAGCCGCAGAGAAGATTTGAAAATTGTCTGCTAAACCTGCTCCTCCAGACCCAGAGCCCGAGGCTAAAAAAGCCCTTGTCAAGAAGGGGGAGAAAGTTCCCAAGGGGAAGAAGGGCGAAGCCTATGTTGGTAAAGATGGGAAAAAATCCTGCCGAAAATGGAGATGCCGTAACAGACTAGGCACATGAAGCTGGAGGTGCTGGAGATGCCAAGGCAAGTGTGCGTTTTTGATAACTGTGTACCACTGGCAACTGTACAGCTTGAAATACTATTTTTTTAAAAAGTTTTATAAAAATGCAGAATTTTGTTTTCTTTTTGCTAAAGCCATGTTGTTAGCACACCCAACACCTCATTGTACTCCGAGGGAAAGGAGCATATGTCACTAACCAAATGTCTCTCAAGCTGATATCTTTCTCTGATAATTTTTGAAGACTCCTGTTGGCTCCCAAGAGAGATGCCCTGGTGTTGACATACGTGGTCACCATGGCATAAAATAGCTTGTGGTGTGGGAAAACTCTAAATTCATTTTTGTATCCTCTACTCCCTGTACCATCAACATAGACTTAAACCCCCTCAAAACCAGAGACCTGTTGGAACCTGGACCCCTAAAATTGCTTTCTCCAGTCTATTGGGCAATCTGGACTTTGCAGTCACATCACTGAGTGTCTTCAAAAGAGCAGCGGTTTTCCTTTTATAAAGATTGTGCATTGATAATCCTGCCTTTTTCATTTCAGTTCCTGAAAGTCAGGTTCGGTTTGGGAAAAGTGGTTAAACAACATCCTTAATGTGAAATGGCAACCTTCTTCTAAGTTCTTCCCTTTTTTCAAAGCATCGAATGAAGACTTCATTGGGTTTTATAGTGGCATTCTGATTTTGGTAGTCTATACAAGAAGGGAGTTTGGAAGTCCTTGTATGCTGTTAATGATTGTCTGCCCATGTCCTGCCTGAAATATCATGATTGTTTAGGATAAGTATCTTTAATAAAGCTAGACACAGTTTGGTTTGGGGAAAAATACCTGAACTTTATGCTATTTTGCTTATATACACATTCACCCAGGGATAGTGTCCCTAATTTAGAAAGAAGAAAAATAAATTGAATTCAAAGAGGTCAAGTTTTTTGCTGAAAATCATAAGAAGTATTTTAAGCTCATAACTATTAAATTCCAAAGCCCGTAATCCTTTTATTTCAATTCATTTCTGCAATGCTGACTCCACAGGCATGCACAAGGAGACTAGACTATAGAAAAATTATTGGAAAGTTTAAAGAACGAAATGTTTAAAAAGTGATTGTTCCAGAGGTGAGCCTTACACTTCAGTGGACATCATGCTCAGTGGAATTGTGCTCCCAAGTGATACTAATTAGTATACCACAGGAGGATGCTCGGCCAAAGGAACCTCTAGTGTGAGCTAGCAGCCAGAGATTCACAAGATAGATCCAGATTTTTCCAAGGGTGTCAAAGAATGGCAAAACACAGACTGAAAAGGCCAAGGAAAAAAATGGAGGTACATGAGAACATAGGAAGATCATCCGCAAATTGATATGGTTCCTTCATATGGGTGCAAAGAGAGGGAGAAAAGATGGAATCCCCAGCTCAGGGTCAGATTTCATAGGGCCTGCACTGTACAGCACTTGTTATATAGAAGCTTCCAGGGCATGGTTTTCAACAGTTACTTTGCAAACGAGACACTGGAAGCCTCACTGGCTGATCCACAGAACTATTTGTTTGGAACTCCAGAGAAATCTTAGGCTGGCCTTGCACCAGTCTCACGTTCTGTAAGTGGGAGGCAGCTGGAAAAGACTCAACACTGTAAAAGATGACATGCAGGAATGAGGTCTGGGAGAATGGGAGACCACCTAGAAGGTGATCTCAGTGGATGTAAAAATGGTTGTAATTGCCAGATATTTCACATTTCAACACAGTATTCTTTTATTCAACCCAATGGAAGTAAAGTTGTCTGTTATTCCAATCTTCAGTTGTAACTGTGTTCCATCTGTGGCAATCTCCAAGAGCATTTTAATTCTCTGGAAGTATCTTGGCTACTTATTGGATTGTTTTTTCCTTTAGCTTAAGTCTAATAAGATAAGAGAGGCTCTAAGAAAGGATTAGTGATCCTCGACCTGTCCTCTAAGATGCGTTTACCACTAGTATTATGAATCAACTGAGCTGATTTAAGTAAAATAAACGGCATCTTTTACTTTGTTTAATCTGGCAGCCAGGGAGTCCAAGGTCTTTCTTAATTTTCTTGCCAAAGGTTCTACTAAGTTCATTGCAAATCTTTTCTCTCCTTGAAAGGGACATGGCCTCCTTTTCTTGTTGTCTGTCTTGTTCCCTAGATCAATTCTGGGAGAAAGTGGGGAGGTATTCTCCAGTACCAAGTCAGAGAAGCCTCCAGCCTGTGTTCATCAGGGTGCTGTCACACTGCCCTTCCTAGATTTACTAGGTTTTCCTCCTGACCCAATGCTAATCCTGGACTCCTTCCATCTCCAACTTCACTTAAAATCACAAGGACTAGAAATACTCATTTCAGTAAATATCTTTTCTGGTGTCTTCTCCATAGACAGCGGAAGAAAATATCAAAGCAAACAATGACTGAACTGGTTTTTGTCTTCTAATACAGGAATTGAAATCCATGGATACCAATAACAAATTTATTTATTAAGGGGTTATATGGAGTATCAACTCACTGATAAGAGATATGGCAATTTCAGTTGCAGAGTCCCTGGAAGGCTGAGAACCAGACCCACCCTTTTTCACTCCGTCTGGCCCTGTCTTTACCAACCAAGTGCGTGATCGAGAAGCGGTCCAGTGTATGTGCTCTTCAGGTAATAAGCTAGCCAAGAGGCCTGCCCTAGGGTTTGGTACCCCAAGGTCATAGATGCAGCAAATACTGGATACAGTCTTCATGTATTCAATCTACTGAATAATATTTAGTCTTAATCTAGAAAGGGAGACAGTGGTCTCTCTCCTCTCTGTTACCCATGAATAATTTCTTTCTTCAGCACTTGCAAGGTAGAGGCAGAGGTATCAGAATTTCAAAGTCAACCATAGATTCATAGTGAACTTGAGGCCAGCCTGGGCTACATGAAGCCCCATCGCAGAAAGCAAAAGCAAAACAAACAAAACAAAACAAAAAGATCAAATTTCAGAATCAATCCATGTGCTCTGGAAAAAACACAGAAGCAACATCAAGAAATTAAAGATGCTCATATTCTTTGGAAGGTGATGAACATTTTATACCATATTCTTGTTTAGTTGCTTAAAGATATTCATTTGTTATTATTTGTGAGCAAGTATATATCTAGATAGACATGGTAGAACGCACTTATGAAAAACATGTTTTTATAAATCAATGTGCACTAGAAAGCTGTGTATACATGACAGTTCGTGTCACCAGTCTCATGCTTGGATATAATTTCTGCTATGTACAATGATTTCAGTCCTTGAGATTTTTCCTAGTATTGCTGATTAGAGGTATATCACTGATAGCCTTATATCAAACCATGTTTCATTAAAGATGATTTTTCCATTTCTGCATTTATTCATGCATAGTTCATCATGCCATCTAAAGCCCTCTGATCATCAGTTTGGAATCATACATATGCAAAGTACACACTCCTAAGCTTCAAACTGCAACCTCAGGTTTGTGAAAAAAACGTATTCCGTCATGCCCAAAGCCTCCTGACAGTGCCTGTGTGTATATGACTCACTTACTGACAAGCCTTCTGACCCTTCTGCTTAAGATAGGGATTTTCCAACACTGAGTAAATATAACAAAAACAACAAAAGCTCTCCAGAGACTGCTGTGTGGTCTTGTGATTTTTCAAGGACATTTTGCCAACGAGAATAAGGAATATGGCTATTGAAAATTCTTCCCTTAACCTGCTTTTACATAAGGGCAGAAATTATAGGATCGCTGTGTATATAAAAGAAGAACTCAGAAAGTTGAGGAATTTTTGGGCCAGCAAGTAGCAAATACACTTCAGGAGACTAGGGGATCCCTCCCTGATCATTCATTTCACATGGGGTTTATGGAGTCTGTGGATTCAATAAAAGTAGCTAGACATTCTGAGTTTATCTTTAGATAGACTCCAGATGTAACTTAAATATTTCTATCAAATACTACTGTTATGGTTTATTGTAATATAGGTGAAATAAGTTACATTTAGGCTCTTAGGCTAGATTGTGTTTCTTCAGTAAGATCTTTTGTGAAATCAGTGTACCTCATTTATATTGGAACTTTATAAACTTGTTTGCTTTATTAAAGAAGTTGTTATGAATTTAAATAATCTAAATTAATTGGAGGTGTAGAAAATTACCTTTTCAATTTATTATCTTGTTTTTTATTTTTCCTGATTTTTTTATATGCAGATAATTACATGATGATAAAGACTGAGATATTTTCTTGTAAATGCTAAAGAAATCCTACTTCGTTTACATAAAATATCACATTTATTCATTAATTTATTCAACAGTAGTTTGTTGTAGATGCTGGGTGCTGTACTAAGTGAGACACAAATACTGAAAGGTGAAATGGGACAAGATGCTTTGCAATGCCTCTAAATGCATGAAAATATGAAACAGAGATATCTTTTTAAAATGATAACTTTCTGGGATTTTTCATTTCTTTCCCTCTCTTTGTTCTTCTGTTCTGTTTCTTTTTCTTTAGTAGAACAGGATGGTAGACATATTGAGAATGAAGCAGCATATTATTTTTGTGAGAAACGAAATAATACACCACGATTGATGGGTTTGTACAGTACAAAATAGAGCAAAATCATGAGCACACCTAGGAAGTCTCTTGGTCACAGAAGTTCTTGGCTGCAGCCACAGTGTAAAAGTATGATAGTAACCATGGAGGTGTTATTTTAAACAACAACAGAGTCATGACTTTGGGTGGTGATTTTAAACTTTTGTGAGCAAATATGGTATGCAAGCCATAATCAACAATGATTCTATTTAAATCATGTTTCTCAGCTTCTCTCATGCCTGGAATTTCTATGTGGAATTTTTTTGCTTACTTTTTAGAACCCTCCTTCTCCTCATGTTTTCCCTACAGCTTTGTTCCTCCTGTGTGCTCTTTAGTTTGGCATTAAGACCCAATCTACTGCAATTGTACTGGCATTGCCTCTGCAGGCACCGAGGTTTACGTAAAAAGTGATTGTGACTGACTTATTTTTGAATGTCTGTGTCTAGCTTATGGAATAAAATGGATCAGAAAGCCCATCAATGCTCACTCAAAGACTGAATGAGCAATAAGCCTTTCTAAAGAAAGGTCAGGCCCCTAGTCAATATTGCTTTACTTCTTTCTTCTTTCCCTCAGAAACATTTTCAACTGGATTATTTACAAATAAACAGTGCATTTTATTAGACTTGCCTTCTGTGAAAAGTTTAGAAAATTCTAAAGATCAAAGACCAGGTAAAATATGGGAGAGCTCTACCTACTAAGTATGACCACAGATAACATTGTGGAATGTGCATTTATTATTTTTTTTTTCTTGTAGAAAATAGATTCTGAGCCGAGCGGTGGTAGCACATGCCTTTTTAATCCCAGCACTTGGGAGACAGAGCCAGGCCAATCCTTGTGAGTTCAAGGCCAGCCTGGTCTATAGAACGAGATCCAGGACAGGCACCAAAACTACACAGAGAAACCCTGTCTCAAAACAACAACAACAAAACAACAATAACAAAAAAGAAAGTAGATTCTGTCTTCTTTTGCACTGTTGTTCAGTTAAGCTTCTTATCATGAAATCATGCAGATTATTAAATTTTCTTCCATATCAAACAAATATTTTTAATAATTCCATAAAATGTGTTTGCTGTAATTTATTGTCTTTTTTTTCTTTCAGAACATCCATGTCTTCTTGAGTTTTGATTTTAAAGAGCTTCTCATTGTCATAATGAGGTGGATTATTGCTGCAAGCCACAGGAAAACGTAATGGAATCCAGCTACCATGACAAAAGCTACTACTTGGAAAGATCAAGGACCTTTCCAAAGGTCAAGCCATGGCTTCAGAAGTCTTGGTGGTATATTAGCTTTTGTATATATATTAGCTGATTCCTACAATGATTTTCTTGTATGCTATGTGTAGTTTCAAGAACTTCTAAAGGTGTATTTATCTAAAATACCTATCAAGCATCCAAGGCCAAACAATCTGCTGAACTAAGGTAAAGTTTTCCTTATGGAAACAATGCCGCCTGCTTCCTAGGTCAGACAGATAGCTTTATTTCTTGTGCAGTTTTAGCTGAGACCCTCCTTTCTTACACAGCCTTATTAACATTGTAGACTCCTAACTTCTTACCTAACCACTTCTAGGAATGTAGACTGAGAAAGCCTGATAGTCACTGCCTAAGAAAAATTCTTACTTGCCTTTATAACCCTGTAGGAATTCAAGCCTGATGACCTGACTGGAGGGGATGGATTGCTACTGCTTGGGTTTATAAGTGTAAACTTCAGAGACTTAGAGAAGATTTTGAGGATTTTGACTGGAGAACTAGATAGAGAACCAGAAGAACGAGGTGGAAGATGAGGAAGAGCCAGATGGGAAAAGAGCGAGATGGGTAAGAATGAGAGAAGAAAGACCAAGATGGGGCAGAACAAAGATGAGATAATTAAAATAGAACTTAGAGGGGATAGCAGATAAAGGTAGTGAGAAATTAGGCAAGAAAGGAGCTAGGCATAAGAACAGAAATGAAGCTGTCTAGATAGGATTTTATCCCAAAGAAATAAAGTAGAGAGACGAAGAGCTTGGTGTACTTAGATTCATTTCCTGAAAACAATTCACACCGTTCGTAGTTTCTCTTCTGCGACCAGTCTTAATAGTATTCAAGACCTGGCACCCAACATGGCGCATGAACCTGTGACCCTGGTATTAAGAATCATTTAAAGGGTTACAAGTTATCATCCTCTGGACCATGGACATGCTGTCTAGCTGCAGGTCTACACCTCATCCTCCAGCCCACACAGATATGCTGTCCAGCTCAGCCCTGTGCCATGCCCTCCAAGCCACAAGACAGAAAATCCTATTACACATGTCTTACAGAACCTGAAACAGCCTGAACTTACTGGGTTTCCACTGTATTTTAGCCTTCAAGACCCCCAGCTTTGTCCCCATATCAGCAGGAAGCAACCATGAACAATTTCTACAGCCTGGCTAGCTCAATCGGTAGAGCATGAGATTCTTAATCCCAGGGTCATGGGTTGTGAAGAATGACCTCATTGGCTGTCTTGTATACATATCACTTTATGTGAACTCTAATGCTGAAGTATTGGCCACCAGTCACAAAATACAGCCAAATACTAGCAGTCACAAGAGTAACCTGCATTTTTCTTTGTGTTAAAAAAGTCAATATCTTACTAATACTACTTTTCAAACTTTGAGATAGATCATCTTCTTTCTAATAGAAAGTATAATTGCCTTCTCATATTACAAAGTTATATTTGTTATGAATGTATATTCCATCAAATATTTTATGCCTTCAATTTAGTGAAATGCATGTTTTATTCACTGACTCCATAAAGTTGAATAACTTTACACACCTGGGTGATTTACTACATTTTTATTGTTGTCTTAATCTCTAAAGAAAGACCTTGGTTGACTAATATTTGTCCACACGGCAATAAAAGTTCTTGCTCTTTTGATTTATTTTAATAATATTTCTTTGTTATGTTTTGACTCTAAGGTTCATTGATAAAAAAATTCATATGTCTTAGATATTTGCAGATGATGCCTCTCTTCCAGCTATATTGACAATATTTAGGTTAGAACTGTATTATATTCTTAGTGGTGGTACACACACACACACCCACAGTGCTATACTTATGCTTTAAGACACCAATAGATTCTTGATTAGGACCATTTATTGTCATCTAAATTGAAGATTACGAGTACATAATCAGAACGTTCTACCTTTAGTTTGAATGACATGATGCTTTTGGAATATTTCTTGAATAACTATAAATAATATACATAATTTTATACATTCCTTTTATTGACTAGCTCCAGAGAAAACTATTCCAGAACTTACTTCCTCCACAACTTCAATCTATCTGTTCACAATGACTTCATAGTTGCAGAGCAATGAGTGGCATTGTAAGAAATTAAATTGGCCATTATGTCTATATTTATATGATAACATAGAATATTAGAATATAAAACACTGTAAGTACACACATATGTGCATATATATGAGTATATGTGTATGAATATACATGTTTATGGAAGCAATATGTATATATATATGAATATTTTAAAACTATGTGAATTATTAAATAGTAAGCATGGGGGTGCTTGTTCTATACCAATATAACTTTGTAAATCTTTTGCCTGGTAGGAATAATCCTACCCAAACAGTGCCTGTCTGAAGTGCCATGGATCTTCCTACTACCAATATATTTAACTCTTCACCCAGTTGTTTTATTTTGATCCACTAATCCATTTGTTATTATTCATTGCATAAAATTTTAGATTATTGCCATATTTAAACACAATGTAGTTATTGATTGTAAGATGAATAAAAAACCCTGAGACAGATATTAGGGTGAAAACTGAAAGATCAGAGAAACAGAACAAGCCACAGCCAATCTCACCTCACCAACTCCTCAGCCTCTTGTTTCCATGAATCCTGAGACTGAAAGCTCCTGAGTCCTCACCCCTGAGGGTCTCAGTTGAACTGCTGCTAAAAAGCTTCTAGTTCCTGGTCCTCATGCTTTATATATCTTTCTGCTTCCTGCCATCACCTCCTGAGATTAAAGGCATGTGTCCTTCCCAAGCAAAGATATGAATTGTCAAGTGCTGGGATTAAAGGCGTGTGCCACCACTGCCTGGCCGTGTTTCCAGTGTGGCCTTGAACTCACAGAGATCCAGATGAATCTCTGCCTCCTGAGTAATAGGATTAAGAATGTGTGCCACCACTGTCTGGCCTCTATGTCCTATCTAGTGGCTGTCTCTGTCCTCTGATCCCTAGATAAGTTTTATTTGTTAGAGCACAAATAAAATATCACCAACATTGATAATAACTTTTTGACAACATTGGGAAAAAATAAGACATCAAAGTATTGACTCAGTGACATTATTGTCTTTAGACCTTGGAATACTAAAGGCTACTGACTAATTATCACAATTATTCTCTTCAAATTTTAAAACAAAAAATGATGGTATACATAACAAGTTTTAATTACCAAGTTGCCTGAAGAAAAAAATAGAGAATCTTTGCTTTGATTCTAATTTGCCTTATAAAGGGTGTTTACATTTAAATTTCCATGAATATTTACAATGTTTGGTTGGTAACATGGCAAAAGGAGGTCTCCCAATCTGTCCCACTATGAATTATAAACTGCAGATAGCAGTACAGGGCTTGATTTTGATTTTGTTAACAGGAAAGCAAAATGTTCTCTGTACAGACAAATTAGTGGATTATAGATGACTGAGTTGGACAACTTGCTTGTCAAAGTCTTAAAGAATTAAATAAAACAGGCTCTTTGGAAACACAATATCTAGGTAGTAACATGCTAGGAAGTGGCTGAAATATATGTTCATTGTAGAGAGCCAAAGAGGGTATCAAATCTCTGAGAACTGGTTACAGGCACTTTTGAGCCACTCAGCTTGAGGTCCTCAGGAAGAGCAGCAAGAGCTCTTAACTCCTGAGCTACCTCTCCAGGTCCAGTTTTAAAATATTTAAGAGTTCCTAAATCTGACAGTCCTCATCTTTCTGTCTGTGTGTCTGTCTGTCTGTGTGTCTGTGTGTCTGCCTGCCTCTGTCTCTCTGTCTCTCTCTCTGTCTCTCTCTCTGTCTCTCTCTCTCTCATCTATCTATCTATCTATCTATCTATCTATCTATCTATCTATCTATCAATCAATCATCTATCTATCTATCTATCTAAAGCTTTACTTCACCATCTGTTATAATTAGCTATAGATAATGAAATGGAGGTATTATTGTTCAGGTTTTAGCCCCTTTTTGTAATGAATGTTTGCTAAGAATAATCATTTGAATGAATAGTAAAGAAATCAAGGCTTCTCTACTTGTCCTGCCATTGTTGGTTTTAGCACTTTAAATCCACCACTGTTCTTTTCATGTATGGTTTTTTTAACAAGACTTTGTTAACCTCTACAAGGTTTCTGAGATCCTGGGTGATAAAAAGGTCATTGTACTCTACTAAGCCATGAATTTCTAGACCCAACGTTCACTAAATGAGGGTCTCTTGTGTGTACATGACCCTAGCATTTCTTACTTCCCATTTTCTATTTAGCAAAAGGTGTGTATGGCTGTTCTCTCTGAGTTTCAGTATCCAGTGCAGAGAGAGTAACAAAAGAATCCTGCATTTCTCTTGCAATGCTTTTGTTTTCTTGATGAGTTACATAATTTTCAGCATTTGTATTTCAATTGAGTCTAGTTGCAGTTCCTAAATATCTCACAAATGAAGTTTCTCAGAAAAGACTCTTCTATTATAAACGTAGGCAAAAGATGGAATCATCAGAAGTCATGCCTACCACTCCAATTAGTACCCTGTAGGGACATCTCTTTGGGGTACTGGATACACCTATTTACAATGTCTAATATCCTAATGAGAGGACATAGGTGTTCCTTTCTCAGGGGCTTTGTTTGAAAATATGTTGGGTAAACTAACACCACGCCTTGCACTAACTGCTGTAGATATCGCTCTGTATAAATAAACACTGACTGGCTGATAGCCAGACAGGAAGTATAGGCGGGACTAACAGAGAGGAGAATTGAGGGAACAGGAAGGCAGAGAGGGAGACCGCCTGGAGCCGCTGCCAGGACAAGGAAGATGTAAAGTGCCAGTAAGCCACGAGCCACGTGGCAAAGTAAAGATTAATAGAAATGGACTAAATGTAAGAGTAAGAGCTAGACAATGATAGGCCTGAGCTAATGGCCAAGCAGTTTAAATAATATAAGAGTCTGTGTGTTTATTTTCTAAGTGTGCACCAGGACTGGCGGGACTTGGAGGGAGCTGGAGAGAAATTCTCCAGCTACAACTAACTACGTGAAGTTTCCCTTTTCCCCATACAAGAGATAATGATGTGGTACACTGGCTTATCCTTATCAACAGCCATCAATAAACAAACCACATGCTCCCAAACTGAAACAAGTTCCAAGGCCTATAAGACAGTTAGGAGAGGACAAAAAATAATGTATATCTAGATATGTATACATAATTACAATAATATAGTAGAAGTATATAATCAACACCATACCAGTTTATAGAAATTGAGTTTTATCATATTGAAAGAGGTGGCAAATCATTTATAAATTAACGTTATCATTTTTGAAGCTGAAAGCAAATTTGCCTATTAATGAGATGCATGTGCTTGTTTTCTTGTACATCAAGAATTAAATTGTGGTTGAATATTTGAGATTGTGGGGCATAGAGTGTCTTCTACATTTTCCAGAGGTGACTGACAATTTGATTTATAATTGTCACTGCTGGGAGCACACAAAATAAAAAGCCGTGTTTAGAGATACTTCAGAAATCATTAGAAATTCTGTCCTAATCTTGAGCCAAAATTCATCTCATAGTTCTTTCTAAAACTGAGTTAGCAAATCAAACAATGATTTCAAAATGAATCATTCTAATCCAATATTATCCAAAGGTACAATAACTTGATACGTGTTGGAG
Source organism: Peromyscus melanophrys (assembly GCA_902168415.1). Taxonomy (NCBI): domain Eukaryota; kingdom Metazoa; phylum Chordata; class Mammalia; order Rodentia; family Cricetidae; genus Peromyscus; species Peromyscus melanophrys. The sequence continues at coordinate 3,917 of CABHPR010143908.1, read as the reverse complement.
AATGATGGAATGCTTTGTCCCATGATTAACCTATTGCTTGTATAAGAGCAGACAAGTTCACTGCCAACTATAACATATGCTAGTCTTGAATCTCAGTTGAGGTATTTTGGGCAGCATTTTTTTGGCATTTCTCAGTGTCATGGCTTCTGCAGTATGAAGTGCATATGCTCTGTGCTCAGAACTGAGACTTCAGTAAAGTCACACAAACAACATGGAAGACCTAGGATTCCTCATGTGTTTAATCTTGAGGCTTTTATTTTGGTTTTATGTGTGTGTGTGTGTGTGTGTGTGTGTGTGTGTGTGTGTGTGTGTGTGTGCATGTTTTGTATGCAAGTATTCGCATGCGCTACATTCATAGAGTACTTACAGAGGCCAGAAGAGGGCATTGTGCCTCTGAATTTAAGTTAAAGATAGCTGTGTCGCTGTGATGGGTGCTGGGAATCGAATCCAGGTCCTCTGGAAGAACAGCTAAAATGCTCTTAACCACTAATCCATCTCTCCAGCCTTGTGCTTGATTTTTTAAATCAATTTTTGGTTGTTGGGTATTATTCAAAAACCTTGAACTTTTGACAATTTTTTTTTATTAAGAAACACTACATTTATTGTTTTTATTAAACTTTTTTTATTTTATTTTATTTTACAATACCATTCAGTTCTACATATCAGCCATGGACTCCCTTGTTCTCCCCCCTCCCGCCTCCCTCCCCTTCCCCCCAGCCCACACTCCATTCCCACCTCCTCCAGGGCAAAGCCTCCCCCGAGGACTGAGATCAACCTGGTAGACTCAGTCCAGGCAGGGCCAGTCCCCTCCTCCCAGGCTGAGCCAAGCGACCCTGCATAAGCCCCAGGTTTCAAACAGCCAACTCATGCAATGAGCACAGGACCTGGTCCCACTGCCTGGATGCCTCCCAAACAGTTCAAGCCAATCAGAAGAAGTTTGATGCAAAATTACAATTGAACTAGAGGGTGTTCGTGTTTTGTGGAGTGTACACGGTCCAATCCTAGCCTTCAAATAGTGTGATTCCTCCTCATTTCAGCATTATGTTTTAATTTCAGATATTGGAAAACTTTTCTTTTATACTTAGAAACAGAAAATAATTTGTGCTTGTGCTGTTAGGCTCTAGGAAGCTGGGAAACATTACTTCCATACAACCACCAAGTTTAGGTCAGTTATAAAAGTTGGATTCGTGAACACTAGATGGCGGCATTTATGAAAAATTTAATTTGAGTAAGCGTCTGTGCTAAAATAAATTTCTTAAACAACTTGTTTTCCTTAATTTTTGTTATTGTTCATTTTGTTTACTATTTCAAAAATAAAAATAGAAAAAGATTAGAAGCAAAAGAGTCAAGAAGGAAGGTCCTGTGCCTTTTACCCCCTACCCTCTGGACAATTGGGCAACTCACTGCTGAGGACAGGAATCTCCAGGCTTCTGCCCTTGAACCATTCCCAGGTGGGTGATTAAGAGCTGACACGCTGTGTAAAAGGACTGTGATCAGTTAAGTTTGCTGACGGGAAGAGATTTGAAAGACATTTGTTCTGAGTGCATGTTTGTCTTTACAAGTAGTTGAGTGTTTAGGGAAATACCAAGTACACAGATTAAAACTTTGGGCACTCACTTTACTCTATCTTCCAGTGGCCCAATGACATGGATCAAGTTGAGTCATACTTTATAGGCAAGAATGTGAAATTTTAGAGTGACTAAGAACTTCTGACCTTTCATGTCATTTTTAAGTGACAAAATTGAATTTAAAATTCACATCCTTTGGAGTCTAGATTGTGATCTTAACCATTTTGTTATATAGTTATTGAAATGACAGACTTTACTTGATTACTGTAAAATATACAATTTTGTGAACTTTAATTACATCAGGCTAAAGTTAAATTTGACATTGAAATGATTTTCTCTGCAAAGGAATCAAATTACCTTGAAAACAATGGACCCTTAATATTTAGAGAAGTGATTTGATTATTTTGATTTTGTTAGATTGAGAAAGCCAATTCAGATTAAATTTATGTTATTTTTCATTTGTATTACTGGCTGTTTGGACATGGTCAGCAAATTTTGTAAATGAAGATTACAAATTTCATGTTTATGATCCTCACAAATCAATGATAGATAAGATTCAAGAAAAAAGAAAAGGAAAGAATCAATTTATACTACTTTTAAAAATTGTCAGTTGTGTTTAATGGCTTCTGTGATTGTATCCACAGTTGCACAAAAAATGTAAAAAAGAATATATAGGATTTAATATAACAATTTCATTAGCAAAACAGAAGTTATGCACAATTATATTTAACTTAACATATTACTGTATGTTACGTTTTCCTCTTGAATATTAGTGCTTTGAATATTGATGATAACATTTTATTCTTAAACACAGATAATAGCTTCATGGTTTGTAGTCTCCCTGGATTGTAGAAAAAAATTGTAACTTTCATGTTTTCAGTTTAAGAATCATTTTATAAATTAAAATTCTAAACTTTACAAGGTGTATTATTTTGGACATTAATTTCAAAGGTATATTCTATCTAAATGTGAGAGTATAGAACTCAATTATATATTTAATGGGATTATAATATTTTAAATTAAGAAAATGAATAGGAAACTATAAAATTGTGAGAAAATGCTAATTTTTGCACTGTGTGTGCGCACATGCTCACGCAGGAACACACACACACACACACACACACACACACACACACGTGTGTGTGTGTAGTGATATAAGAAAGGGATACTGAAAACAATTACTTAATATGAAAAATTTCAGATCTCCAATGGCTTGTCATTTATGAATATCAGGCTTTGCTTTAATTGGGCAAATAAAAACAGCCCTTTAGTACACGACATTATTGTCAGTTTCTTGGTCAGACCAAGTTAAAACTATTTAATTGCAAACTGATAGATGTGCAATGTAGAAAATCTGTAAAATAGATAAAAACACAAAATCTTATCAAAATACATGTATTGTTCCAGCCACAAGTAAAAAACATCCGTGTTCAGTATCTCCTATGCTAATGTCTTCTTTCTTTCTTTCTTTCTTTTTTTTTTCTTTGCTGCTTGTCTGTGAATGTGAAAAACATAGGCTAGACCCACACGAATGCAAACACACATTTCACATGCACACCCATATGTCTCGAAACAAGAATAACTTTGAATATAATACCATAGAATCTGTTACCTGCTTCCTAACAACATGATTCTGTATGCATGCCTACTAGTTCAAAAATGTTCTTTGAAAAATGTAATTCGTGTCACTGAATGAATTTAGCAACATTTCCATTCCCAAAATGATGACCTTTCAAGTTATTTGCTATCACTCCATATAATAAATAATTGAAATATACAACTGTATATACATATGTTTAAATTCTTTTTCTGATTATTTCTTTTTGGGAAGTTTCAGAAATGTTTGAATAAAAAGGAAATATGTGAAAGATTTCTTATATACATTCCACGTTAATTTCCACAAATCATTTATATTTTTTCACTTTCATCAGGAACTTATTCAATGGCTTGTCATAAGACAAATACACACACACATACATGCACACACATGTCAGCTTTTTTTAGCATTTGTAGTTTTAAAACCTTAATAATTGTAAAATGTAAATTTTAATAAATATAAAAATATAGCATCCCATTGTTGTCTTAAGTTTCACTACTTTGGTTAGTGATGGAGAGGATCCACTCACATCTGTGCCTTTTATTTATGTCTTTGTGGTACACAGATTCCTTATGCACCTCTTTGAAATAAAAATACAAGAATCATCTAATTCTAAACAATATGATTGTCACATAGCTACCATTCAGTTTAAAGGCAGCTCAGTTCTTTTGGTTAAAATATGAATAATGCATGAAAGGATCCTGTAAAAGAGAAAAAGTATGCTACTCGTGGTGGTTTTTTTTTTTTTTTTT